>SKCR01003034.1:0-17070 GCA_019454045.1 Zanthoxylum bungeanum | reverse complement strand
TGGGTGAGTGCGGCCTTAAATCCTTTATCCCGGTTCACACCGGATGGCGACCCCATTTTATTTCTCCGGTTCAGTCCCCCGCGGGCTACTCCGTACTCCCAACCGGGCCGCGAGCCCGGAACAGCGTCGTCCAGTTTTTGTGTCCTACAGGGTCTAAGAGCTTGGTTTGGGTGTCTTTTTATATGAGAGGTTTGAGGTTGTCCTTGTACGGGTAGGGAAAATATCATGCAATTATAGAGGGTATATCTAATTAGTGTGTCATATGGAAAAATCTATTCACTTTAGGAAGGTAATTTGTGGGATTTGATTTAATTTTATTTAGTTTAGGCATGTGATTTAATTTAATTAGGAAGGTGATTTATGGGATTTGATTTGCTTTCTTTAATTTAGGAAGGTGATTTGATTTGCTTTCTTAATTTGGGAAGGTGATTTGATTTGATTTCTTTAATTCGGGAAGGTGATTTGTTTGGATTTCGACGTGTGTTTAATGTGTTAATTATTATTTTGGAGGGATTTAGTGGCTTGGGCGTGTGATTGGAGGGCTTGTGGGCGTGTGTTTGGTTCTTTTTGGTGGGCTTGGTGTGTGGGCTTGGTGGTGTGTGGGCTTAATGTGTGGCTTGGTGTGGATTGCGGGGTTTTGGGCCATGGATGAATTTTAAAATAGAGATCCAACGAGCGAACCCGAAGCTAAGCAAACGAATTAAGTCCAACAAGGTATCAATTTCTGAATTGTCCCTTCCGACGTCCGTTTCCCGCCACTCTCGCAACTTAAAGGGTAGTGCCTCCGTACGAGGCTTATCATCGGGACTTATATGTAAAAATACAGTGCCTACACCCGGGACATAGATGCACCCGACCTGATAACAATTCATTAGATTCGACAGCATTGACACATGTGAAGATCGACTCGACGCCGTCATGTGATATGTTTTATGCTTGTGACAATGGGAATGGAATTTGGAGTGAGCTAACTAAGGCACGGTCACATACACCCGAAGAAACAAGGAAACATAGGAAGGTGGCCGTATAAGAAGCTCATGATCCTTCAAACACTTATCAAGAATGTTCAGAAATTGTAAAGAGAAAGTGAGGGAAATGAGGAAATCTATCTCAACTCGACTTGGTAAAGAAGAGATGAGGAGGATCTGACACCAATCACCTCTGCAAGCCGATTTGATGACCTAGGTCGAGGTTGTCGTATCTTGTGCTTATGTATGGATGACGTAAGCCATACATGACAGTTTGAGCCTCCATAAGGTTGATGCAATAGGAGCAGGGCAGATGATTATCTACTGACATATGGAACAACGTGAGAGTGGTTGAATTGTAGACTATCACGTAGGCAGAACATGTAACTGTAGTAGAGTGGAAGATGCAAGCTGGAAGAACGTGTAATAGTGAGGAATAATGACAAGAAGATGTAGCTGACGTCATGGGTTGGTGTACAATAAATTTATCGGTGTGGTAAAAGATTTAGGATTCCATATAAAGAGAACATGTAATAATAGGCAATAATGACAAAAAGACGTGGTTGATATCATTGGTTGGTGTAATGGTAAATATATGGGTGTAACAGAAGATTCAAGGGCCTATAAAAAAGAGTTGAGGATTCAGTTTCATGGGTGGGTTCCTTTGGTTTAGCATTTTTTACATTTGACTACTTGTAAAAGAAAGCTCTAAAAGTTTAATGACGGAGAGAGAAAGCAGGTCGGTTTGACCCGAGCTAGTAATAAAAATTTCCCTTCTTAGCTCTTATGGACGTAGGTTGGAGCCAATCTCCACAAAACCACGTTAATCTTTTGTTTTTCTCTGTGATTTCTTATTTGCTTGCCAGGTTTGCCTTTGGTTCCCATCTAACCAAACAAATTCATTACTTGGAGGAGGTTTGTTCAAGGAGTAAGTTTCCTAAATTACCCTTGAAATGAATAACCACCGTCAACAAAATCTTTCTAGAGAAGAATAGAGCAAATTATATTTGGGTTGATTTAGTACTTAACACAAACTCAACTTAGTACTAAATTCTAATTCAGATATAGTAGATCATGAGAGTAAAGAGGTTAAATTTTATTTTCCTAAATGTAAAAAATACACATTGTTGAAAACAGTTTTTCGTTCTAAGGGTCATTTCGGAAATCAACTCATCGAACAAACCTCTCTCAATAGTGAATTTGCTTGGTTAGTAAGGAACCAAAGAAAACTTAACAATAAGACTGGAAGATCAAAGAGACAACGAGTTACGTGATTCGATGGAGAGTGACTCCAACCTACGACTATATGAGGAAAATGAGATATTTTATTACTTGCTCGGGGTCAAGACCGACCCGAGCTACAAGTAGGGTTACAAAGAGAGAAAAATAAGCACATCGGGTCTTACAACGTGCCCGATACAACTCTCTCAAATAGTTGGGTACCGACTTTCTTTCTCTATATCACTAGTTTTTAAGCTCTTAGCTCTTTTACAAGTTGTGTGATGCGAAAATTGCTAACTCAAAAACCGACCCTGAATCTGAATCTTCAACTCCTTTATATAGACTCCAAAATCCGCTATTTCACTAACTCATGATGTCAGTTCATGTCAATCTGTCATCATTGTCCCATGCAAATTTTCCTTAACTACTCAGCAAACAACTGTAATGACACCTAGCTCAACCACACTTGTCAGCATAAACCCATCATTACAACATTTTAGCCAATGCTACATGTTTTATTATTGTGACAGCCTACGGTTTAACCATTACAGTACTGTTCCGTCTGGTAAGTTCTCTTCCAAATGAGAGTCATTTACCAACTTTCGTCACATTAGCCTTCTAAAAGCCCAAACTTCCATGTAGGGCATACGTCACATGGCCTTAACACTGGTCGACATGTGATTCCATCTTCGTTTATTAGGTCAACATGCTGAGGTGAATGATGTTGGGTCATACTCTCTCTAACTTTTTCAACCAGGTCAGGTCGGTATCCTATGACCACTTCGGGTCGAGATTCTATAAATACCACAATACTGCCAAATCCATCACTTCTTCATGTCAGATCGGTATCCCAACGTGCTTCATCATTAGTAGATTCTGCCCTCGGGAGAACTCCTCTGGATAGTGGGGTTGGGACCCCCTGTCTGACATCAGCCTCTCTAAGTTCGTAGACCTTCATCACCCTCTCTTGGCCAAGTAAAAAAATTATTCTACCCTTCACTGGTATTTGAACTTCTTCAGGGTGAAAAATCACTATCAATATATATCCCCTAATTCTCGGTATCGACGAGTTTACGAGTTGATACTGGGAACTTTAAAAAAGATTGTACTACATGAAGCCGGAGACTGACCTGTTGTCCTCGAGCTGATACTCCTTTCATATCAACATTTCTCAGCGTTTATGAAAATCAACCTCGGGCCCATAGCCGTGAATTGGCTTATAGCTCGATTACCAGACCCATCGCTTTTTCTCAGACCTGACCACTACTACGATACCCTGAGGCTGCTATCCCATTGCAAATTGACCCGAGTCTGCACTGGTTGGTCCTTAGCCAAAAATATGACTGGCTTCATTGTCTCTGTTCTTCTCAGTAGGGCCACGGGGGAGAAACTTTGACCCCATGCCTTCTGATCCAAAATTCTAGGGGGAATATTTTGTAAAGTCCTGCAAAACAAAAAGCGAGCCATGAGGGAAATTTTCCTCATCAGGCTATTGAAACAGTAATAGGGCCTCGACAGGACATAACCCAGCCCCGAGCCAATCTGACATAAAAGTATTGGGGGAAAGACTCCGACCCTAAGCCATCTAAGTCACTTGGTCGTAAGGGAATGATCCGTCTTTGTGCCAACAAACATTAATAGGGTCTCAGAGAGACGTAACCCAGCCCCTGAGCCAATCAGAAAATGAGAGGCCTTGGGGGAAATACTCTGACCCCAAGCCTTTCAAGTCACTTGGACGCAAGGGAATGATTGTTGGGATGTATGCCCTAGAGCTACATGAAATGTAAACGGCTTTATGTGTTTTGAAATAAAATGATGCATTATTCATTTATCAAATTGTTTGTTTAATATTCGTATATAATAAATTATCTTGGATAACCTAGATTACTTATTTACCTTCTGACTTAGTGTATGAGTTTACTTATTTACCTTCTGACTTAGTGTATGACTTAGTATAAATTATCTTGCAAACAAAGTGGGTACTTTATTTGTGGTTTATCTATAGCTGCGGTCCATTCTATAATTGTATGACGACCTTGATTCGGGATCGTCCATGTAGAGACATGAGAATGGAGGCACCTTGTATGATGTGATCATATAGGACTAGACCCAGATGGAAATGACATTCTTTTAATATCCGTTAAACAAAGAAAGTCATTTCGATCTACTAAATGGTCATATATGGATTGATCTTAATCCTGAGTGTACTACGAACTCCTGCATGGCAGGCTATGTCCTTTGATTTACAAAGGTAAGGTTGGTGTAGCAGTCCCGACCAATAGCTACGTACTTTGGGGGCATGGTCTGTTGTGTAGCTGGGAACATTTTACATAGACATGGATTTCACTCCTTCTTATGAGAAATAGACGAGTATCTTTCTTAAGGGTTGATTCGGTACTTGAACGGTTAGAGTGCTCAAGTATTTCTATTATGAATAGAAAGATTAAAATTCATAATCGTTATGAATAAATCGTTCATTAGAGAATCAATGGTACTTAAGGTAAAAATAATTAGAGGGGTATAACGGACATTATGACCCGACTCTAATTACGAGATACTAGTGAAGGGTTAATCTATATATAGTGACTATATCGATGGACACCGACTTGGTTCGGCTTAATATATCATCTGCGGGAACGAGAGTGCAACTTCAGAATTTTAGTGGAATAACCTGAAGTTAATAATTTAGAATATTTAATTAAGAGCTTAATTAATTTTTCGAGATTATTGGAGCTCGGAACCGTAGGTCCATTTGGTCCCTGTGCTAGCTCGATTTACTATAGCAGATTTAGTATAATTGGATAGTCCAATTATATACTCACATATGTATAAATATTATTAATATGATTAATAATATTATTTGTCACACTTGGAAAAATATATTAAAAGTTAATATATAGTTTTAACAATTATATGATTATTATTAAATGAATTAATATTAAATTATATTTGATATAATTTAATAAGGCTAAAATAGGACTTCCAAATTTTGGTTTTTGGAAACCCTTGGATATTTTTGGTGGTTACACTTTCAAAAGGTGATAACCTTTTAATTTTGCAACATCTTTTCAATTATGGTAATTGAAAATTTGTTGTTACAAAATTTTCAATAATTCCTTGGCTTGGCCGATTTTTGTAAAGAGGAAATGGAAGGGTTTTGTTTGTTTTGGAAACAAATAACCCTAGGTATAAAAAGAAGATTTATTTTTCTTTTTGCAAGACCTCTCATTCAAACCCTAGCCTCCATCTTCTTCTTCTCCAAATCCTCTCAATTGTTGAGTAAAAGAAAAAAAGAAAAACATAAGAAAAACTAAAATAAAAATAACAATATTGTGGTGTGACTTTATCTCTAAATTGTTTAGGGATTGATTTTGTGAGTCTTCCCCACACAAGTTTCCGTTGGTAACGAGATATAGTTCGGAAGACTTTGTGGTGTCGAACAAATCATCATCTTCATCTTTTTCTTATTGTACACGGCAGTGAGCATTGTTGTGCTCATTGCCGCCCCTTTCTTGGTGAAACGAAACTCGGTTTGGTTTTGTTTTAATCCAGAATTTTTGAGGAATATGTTGTGATGTTTTGGAGCTGTGTTGGGGCTATTTTCAAGTGAAAAATCAGAACCAAAACACAGCCGCTGTCCATGCATTTCAGGGGTTGTTTCTGCAGTGCGTTGGGCGCGAATCGTGTCCAAAATAGTCCAGTTTTTGTCCGGCTATTCGTGGACTATTCTGGGGCTGTTTTGGGGCTGGAATTTTGTCTAAAACTGAAGAAAAATTTCAGTGGTGGTGGCAGTAGCATTGGACATTCAAAGGAGAAGGGCAGAAAAAATTTTCAAGTCTGATCCGTGTGCCTAAGATGTTTCCGCTGCGTGAGGAAAGCGTTTCCTGCAATGATCCCTCTTTGTGCCAACAACCGTCAATAGAGCATTGGCATGACGTACCCCAACCCCGAGCCAATCTGACAAAGAGAAGCCTTGGTGGAAAGACTCCGGCCCCAAGCCTTCTAAGTCACTTGGCTATAATGGAATAATCCATCATTGTGCCAAATATAGCAATAAAGCCTCGGTAGGAAGTAACCCAGCTCCGAGCCAATCTGACAAAGAGAGACTTTGGGGGAAAGACTCCGACCCCAATCGTTCTAAGTCATTTGGCTGCAAGGAAATGATCCATCTTTGCACCAACACATAGCAATAGAGAATCGATAGGTGGCTGTGAAACACATTCTCAAGTATCTTAAGAGAATGAGAGATTATATGCTTGTGTATTCCGGTGAGAATATGATCCTAAGGGGATATACAGACTCTGATTTTCAGACAAATATCGATTCTAGGAAATCAACATCTGGATAAGTTTTTACCCTATGTGGTGGGTATTAGTGTTCCTAGAACATGCCAAGATCATCTAAGAGTGATTTGTGTGTGAATAAACAAGAGGAATTGCGGAAATACTCACAATGCTTGATAGAGAAAATTCAAAACTTTCATGGATGTGTAGAAGCTCCAAGCCTTCAAATTGAATTCCAAACTCATGGATTGGTTTCCCTATCACCTCATTTGTCTCTTTAAAGTGCTAGCTTACTTGAATTTTTGCAACAAAAATCTATGGAGGGAGAGAGCATTCACGCCGAAGGAGAGAGGAAGAGGAATAGTGCATTTTTTATTTCCAAAATCTAATACAAAAAAATTGACTTTCAAAGTTGGTATATGTTTTTAATTAAAAACAAAGTGTGTTGGTTTTGGTTTGTGTATTCAACAAGTAATCCAAGCTTTTCACACAACCAATTACCAAATTCTATCACTATTCAAACACTTTGATGTAAGTTGGTGGGCCCCACTTCAAATTCCAAATTTAAGTCGAACAATCCAACACGCAACTTCGATCGGGCCCAGGTTCGTTTAATTCCGAATTAAATGAATTTTCCGTTGCGACTTAATTAAATCCAATTTAATTGAATAATAATGCCTCGCAATAGTATTACGTAAGTCGCTTACGAATTAATTCTAAATTATTTCGTTCGCTTGAATTAAAATCCAATTTTAATTCCGCGTTGAAATCTAATTTCAATAAATATATCTAATATATTATTTTAGCCCAATTAATTAAATTAAATAGTAAAATCCAATTTAACAATTAAATTTACTTTACCGATTAATTCCAAAGTAATCGTGTTCTCTCTTCTAGTCGAATTAATCCCAGATTAATTCTTGACGTAATTAATCCCAGATTAATTTTCTCTCTCATAATTAATCCCAGATTAATTTATTGTTCGAGTCAAATGTCATCGGTGAATCTTTGGGAACAATCCAAGAGATCCCTGGATATGTTGGCAGTAAATACGGTCATCGGACTATCCGAGCACGTGCGTACCCGGTACCACATTCTTACCGATTTACAAGACATGGTTGACTTCTAGCAAAGCACTGTGCCTACCCAATTCTCCATAAATATTCTTTAAAGGAATATATAATCTTTGTCAGGCGTAGTATACGTAGTATTGCGTATTACGATCCAGTATCGGATGTCACATGCTAGGCCTGAGACTGGAATTGTGTATGCCCCATACGAATCATATATCGGATCACTGACAACTAGTCTCTATAATCGGATAATCATGACCTAGTCATATTATCCCAATGACTGCAGTACTTAAGAGTACCAGTTCTGTATCCCTGCGTGATCATCATCTCCATATGACTGAAGTGATACTTCCATCTTGACATCACACCCAATACACTACGATTCTCAGTATACCCAAAAGAGGCGTCCATAGAATCTGTTAAAGCCTCAGACGAACAAAACCAAAGTATACTGATTGTCGCAAGTATTAGCGATGCAAATCTCAGGTTAAGACCAAATACACCTACCCTGATTCGGATTCCCATAGACACATAGTCATAATACCAATGTGATTTCAAGGGGTAAATCCAGAACGAAGCTATTCTCGTACCATCGGTAAATAGAACCTCCTATTACACTTGCATGAGTATCCAATACCCAAAGATATGAGAACTATGCCATTACGCTTCCATAACACGCACAAATGTAATACTAGCCTATTTTGCATTATCGATGTCCAGTCTCGATAATACTACGACTAGGGATATTTAATGATTAAACCTTACGTGGATTAATATTGTCTCATATCTTATTAATTCGGTACTAATCATATGGACTTTTATCATTTATATATCCCGGTAATCCAATTACAAATGATAAAAGATCAATTTCCTTTGTCACATAATTAATTTTTTGCAAGAACACCTTGTCTTTCACAAAATAGTGATATATGGGTCATAATTGTCCAACAATCTCCCACTTGGCCTATAGCCAATCACTCAAGTGTCCGACACTTGAACTATGTACAGGTCGCTCATGCTTATGTTGAGATATCACTTTCGCCAGCGGGTTAACAAGGTTATCGTCTGATGCAATTTATTTGATCATCATATCACCACGATGTATGATCTCACGAATCAGATAAAATCGTTGAAGTATATACTTGGATCATTGATGAGACCACGGTTCCTTAGCCTGCGCTGTAGCCTAGCTCAGCTGTTAACAGAACTACTCCTAATCTAATTAGGAATTTTATGGATCCAAAATGTTTCTTCTACTGCCTCAGCTGCAGCAATGTGTTCCGCTTTTATGGTTGAATCGGCAACAGTATCTTGCTTGTAAGATTTACAGCTCATTGTTTCGTTATTAAAACTAAATATGTACCCTTATTGTGACTTACAATCATCTTTATTGATTTGGAAACTTGCAACGGTGAACCTAGTGACTTCAAGTTCTCATTCTCCATGTTTTAAAAATGCATCCTTAGTTCGTCTAAGATACTCAAGGATGTTCTTAACATCAATCTAGTGTCCATCACCTGGATCGGCCTGATAGTGACTCCAAATGATCAAAGTATATGAGACACCAGGTCGAGTACATATCTTTCAATGTACGAGTTCTCGGAGAGTGCCAACAACTTTTAGATCATCCCAGTAGATCTTTATTCCTAGAATAAAGGTTGCCTCTCCCAGTATTCTATGGAGAATTTAATGAAAGCCAAGCTTTCACCGATTGTTTTATGGGAATGTTATTGCTAAGAAGCAATACATCATCAACTTATAGGACATCCAATGTCAGTGCGCTCCCACTAATCTTCTTATATATATACAAGAATCATTTCCGTTTTAAATGAAACCATATTGTAATATGATCTCATCAAAACGTTGGTTCCAAGAACACAATGTTTGCTTCAATCCATAAATGGATCGAATTAACTTGAAAACCTTTTTTGCATATTTTGGCACGACAAAATCGTCGGGTTGTTGTATAAAACATCCTCCAAAAGGTTTTTGTTAAGGAAATCAGTTTTGACGTTCAGCTGCCATATTTCATAAACGAAATATGCAGCACTTGCAAGCATTATCCGAATGGATTTAATCATGGCAATGGGTAAAAGGTTTCGTCGTAATTGACACCATGTTGATGAAGATACCCTTTCGTTACAAGCCTAGCTTTGTACGTTTATTTGTTGCCATCCATGTATGTCTTCCTTGAAGACTCATTTAGTACCAATAGGCACAATGCCTTCTGGTACATCAACCAGTGTCCAAAATTAGTTGGTATACATGGAATCCATTTCGGACTTCATGGAACTTTGCCATATAACGGAGTCGATACCTCGTATCACTTCCTCATACGTAGTTGGTTCAGTATCCTCAATAAAACTATTTCTACATGAGGTGAGATCAGAAACCCATACCTCTTAGGTTTTTTTCTGATTCTCTCCAACCTACGCGATTCTTGTGTATTCGAAGATTATTGGTACAGTTTCATCTTTGATGAACTGTTGGTGTTACGTGAGGACTCGGTGCCTGGAACAGTATTACTCTGATTTTCATCGAGTTTTACTTTCCTCCCACTTATCAATGCATATAGGAATTCCTCTTAGGAAAGCCGCATGGAGAGCAACAATTAAATTGTTCTCTTGTGAGTTGTATAAGTACTATACTTTGGTTTCCCTAGGATAACCACAAATATGCACTTATCCGATTTGGGTTCTAGTTTGGTATCATCCAAACGTTTAGAGTATGCCCAGCATTCCCAAATCTTAAGGAATGAGAAACCCAGTTTCTTTCATGTTTATATCTAATATGAAGACTGTCTAACAGATTTTCATGGAACCTTATTCAAAATAAGTATTGCACTGTTTAATGCATATCCTCATAAGGAAATTGGTAGCTCAGATCGACTCATCATTAACCTTATTATGTCCAACAAGGTTCGGTTTCTCCGTTCGGACACACCACTCAATTGAGGTGTTCCGGGAGGAGTCCACTGTGAAAGAATACTATACTCTTTCAAGTAATCGAGAAACTTATTGCTCAAGTATTTTCCATTGCGGTCCAACCGTAATATCTTAATACTTTTGCCGTCTGTTTTTCTATTTCGTGTCGAAACTCTTTGAATATACCAAAAGTTTCCGACTTATGTGTCTACACATAACCATAACGCGATGCAACATCCGTACAGGTTACGAAGTATTCAAAACCACCTCTAGCCTAGCTAGACATGGGCCCACATACGTCACTATGAATGAGGGATAACAACTCGGTGGCACGTACATCGTTTACCGCTAAAAGGCGTTTTAGGCACTTTGCCTAATAAACAAGATTTTTAAACGTCATATGATTTAGGATCAAATCTATCCAAGTATCTACTCTTCGATAGTGTGGATATACAAGTCTTGTTTAATGTGTCCCAGACAACGTTGCCACAAATAAGTCTCATTTGATTAATTCAGTTTGAGCCATTTGTTTGTCATGTTATATGTTTGAGATTTGTTTATATTCAAAATCTAAGTACTGTTATTCACATCTAATGTGTTTATCTCAATATCATCTTTATAAACAAAATATTTAGTGTTTTAGAATATAAAGGTATACCCGCAACAGGTTAAACTAGATACAGAGATAATGTTCATAGTCAAACTAGATACATTATAACAATCTCCTAATTTAAGTACATGCCCAAAGGTAGTTCCAAAACTTAGGTTTCTACGGCCAAAACAACGACTCATATCCTTTTTCCGACTCATAGGTCGATCTCATCTGAAGCCAATATCCTGCTCATCAGCAGATCCCGCACATCAGTAAATATGTATGTACCACATCCAGTATTAAAAATCCAATTTTAAAAACCAGTAGTGGACATGTTTATAACAAACATATATGAAGTCGGAGCCTTGCCCGCCTTCACTTCCTTCATGTCGGCCTTGTCCATACGGCAGTCACGCTTCAAGTGACCCCGTTTGCTACAATTTTCGGTAGACATCTTGGGATATGTCATTTGTTCCTAGAAGACAGAGACGATTTTGCCTTTGCCCTTTTATTCACACCCAGAAACCTTCGGCCAAACATTGGCGTTCTGGGATGTCGAAGTAAGATGCGCCTTATGCTTCTTGCCCTTTTAAAAGCTCTGGCTCTGCCTCTTTGAGCATAGCAATTAACTCTCCAAGAGTTTTCTCTTGGTTTATTATGAACCTACCCCAGCATTCAGTAGAGACTATAAGATCAAATCTATGGAAGTCTTGACCTCGTAGGTAATCCCCAGCTAACCTTAGCTGTTCGATGTCAGTAATCATCTGGACACCTAGTGCTCGACAGATGTACCCTCTGACATACCCGAGCGAAAGAGCTTCTTTTGCAATTCATACTTCTAAGATCTAAGGTTAGATCTATGAAGATCCCTTAATTTCAACATCATGGTATAATGATCTAATCCTTAGTTCTGACAAAAAAATTAAGGAGTCATTGCGGCAAGCATGATGGAGTGAGCACTAAAGTTATCATCACGATGAGTCTTCCAAAGCTCATGCTCTACTATTTGCTCAACTCCGGGCTTAGGCCCGAGAGGTTGCTCTATCAAATAGAGTAACTTCTCAACTCCCAGGACTATCCTGAGATTCATTTCCCAATATGAAAATTAAAGCCGTAAAAGACATTTTTCAACTAGGATTATGTTCTTTTGACGCTAGTTTTTCAAGTCATATTGATTGCTATAGTCCAATTGTCCAATCAACGATTTCGGTACAATCTAATGTAATGATTACTATACTCTAACTATATAATTAACTACAATTTGATTGGTTAAATTCAATTGTATTGATTACTATAATCCAATTATATAACCAATTATAAATGAAGTAGTTTAAATACAGTCCAACTGTTCAATTAAAACAACAATTGAATATTAGTCCAACTAATATATTAATGACGAAAAATGAAATGAACGCGTATTGGCAAGTATTTAAACGAATTTTCAAATTTAATACTTGCCTCCCACTATTTTTTGGCGAGCCTCTAACCCTTTGTGGAGGACTCGGGAAACCTAATTTCCTAGTGGGCTAGAATCCCGTTAAATAACATACAACCTTGACTTTGGCCAACAAGTTGTATGAAACTTAACTAGGTAGATCTCTAAGATCAATTGGATCCCATCCAATTCCTAGATCCAATAGGTGGACCTCCAAGTCCGAAACATATATCCAATATATGTAAATATATCCAATATATTTCCTAACCTCTTTCCTCTAAATCAACTAAGCTTTGGCTTTGGCTCAATAAGCTTAATGATTCTAGTTAAGCGCGACTCATTGAAAGTGGGAAAGCTTCGTAATCGAGGTCGATGAACAAGAAGTGGCCTTGACTTTGGCCAACAAATCACAACTTGCCCAAGACGTACGATATGGAACAAAGCTTTCGTGATTCAAACACATCCGCGATGGACAATGGTCTTGACTTTGGCCAACAAACCAATGCTAATCTTGGATCTTGAGAGAGAATCACTCAATAGAAGGAAAAACGCTTAATATAAAATGAGGGTTTTTGTCGTGATTTGGCAACCAATTTATTATCTTTAATTAGGTCTCATCATACACCCTTAAGTATGCATTCTAAAAGCATAATAAGGTACGAATAAAATAATAATGATATTCGGATGGATATATAACAAACTTTGTTCCTAGAACAAATCTCTCCATTTCCTCTCTCCCGCTAGTACTATTCATACTTCTACCCAATTATATAATACTTCTAAAGAAACCTAATTTACATTGAGGGGAATTGGTGAAAAGAGAAATACAAAGAGAATAGAGATAATAGGCTGGACACGCAGGTCTAATTTAATAAATTCTAAATTTATTACAACAATTTCCAAAATTGCCTTCACCCTTCTAATATCCATCCGATAGACATTATTCATTCATACATCCAAGTATTCACACAAATCATGTTATTCAATCAATCTAATCCAATTAATTAATATTTGAATTAATGATCATCCAATGTTCAAACAACGATTTGATTTGCGCGAGTCAAACTCGTTTAAGAATAAATACTCAAAGTACGTATTCTTGAATTATATCGAACTACAATTTTCAATCCAATTTAAATTATATTCAATACTAATTCATATTTAATTCCAAATTAAATAGTTGCACTTTTAAAAGTGCCTTTTAGACTTGGATTTCAAATCCAATCCAATTGGGTCTCAAAGGCCCAATTAGCATCCAATACTATTCAATTAAAGTCCAATGGGCTTTCAATTAATTCTTTAGGCATGGGCTTTGGCCAATATGGATCAAACCCAAATGCCAAGACCCAATTAAGGAATCATTTTTTTTGCCAAAAATCAATTTAGGCCCATTAGGCCCAATTAAATTATTTAAAGGAACAATTGTCATATTTGGACTTTATGGTAATGGTTTTAGGCCCAATTGGATCCAACCCAATTGTCATAAATCAAACTTGGCCAACCAAGCCCATTAAGCCCAATTACAACAATTAAATTAATACATTTTCCAAATTACATATTAATTCAATTCAAGTGTAATTAGTACATTAATCAATTAATCTAACATTTCCAAAATACTAATTAATTCAATTAATCATACTCAACATTTCCAATTCATGTCCAACATAAATTGAAGCAAAATCAATCAATTACACATGCTTCATACTCACGGTTTTGGCAAGGAAATTATCATACAATTTGATTTCAGTCCAATTAAATCAACATCTAACATACATTTCATGCCAATTAACATATCCAATTGCTAATTTTCAAAAAATCACCATGAGGCACCTAGGGGCATACATTCGGCCATGTGTTAGGATTTGGGGATTTTTGATCTAATCAATTTTTCACAAATCCATTAATGCACAAATCCAATTCAACATTATACAAACATAACCCAACCATCAATTTAGGCAAATCAAACTCCAAGCCAAAAAAACCCAAATTAAAGTGTATGAACCCTAGATTTCAAATCAAAATTAGGAGGCTCTGATACCATTGTTAGTGTTCCTAGAACATGCCAAGATCGTCTAAGAGTGATTGTGTGTGAATAAACAAGAGGAGTTGCGGAAATACTCACAATGTTTGGTAGAGAAAATTCAAAACTTTCATGGATGTGTAGAAGCTCCAAGCCTTCAAATTGAATTCCAAACTCATGGATTGGTTTCCCTATCACCTCATTTATCTCTTTAAAGTGCTAGCTTGCTTGAATTTTTGCAACAAAAATCCATGGAGGGAGAGAGCATTCACGCCGAAGGAGAGAGGAAGAGGAATAGTGCATTTTTGATTTCCAAAATCAAATACAAAAAAAATTGACTTTCAAAGTAGGTATATGTTTTTAAATAAAAAAAAAGTGTGTTAGTTTTGGTTTGTGTATTCAACAAGCAATCCAAGCTTTTCACACAACCAATTACCAAATTCCATCACTAGTCAAACACATTGATGTAAGTTGGTGGGCCCCACTTCAAATTCCAAATTTAAGTCGGATCAATCCAACACGCAACTTCGCTTGGGTCCGGGTTCGTTTAATTCTGAATTAAATGAATTTACCGTTGTGACTTAATTAAATCCAATTTAATTGAATAATAATGCCTCGCAATATTATTACGTAAGTCGCTTACGAATTAATTCTAAATTAATTCGTTCGCTTGAATTAAAATCCAATATTAATTCCGCTTTGAAATCTAATTTCAATTAATATATCTAATATATTATTTTAGCCCAATTAATTAAATTAAATAGTAAAATCCAATTTAACTATTAAATTTACTTTACCGATTAATTCCAAATTAATCGCGTTCTCTCTTCTAGTCGAATTAATCCCAGATTAATTCTTGACGCAATTAATCTCAGATTAATTTTCTCTTTGGTAATTAATCCCAGATTAATTTATTGCCGTAATTAATCCCAGATTAATTTTCTCTCTCATAATTAATCCGAGATTAATTTATTGTTCGAGTCAAATGTCATCGGTGAATCTTCGAGAAGCGACCCAAGATATCCCTGGATAGGTTGGCAGTAAATACGGTCATCAGACTATTCGAACACGTGCGTACCCGGTACCATGTTCTTACCGATTTACAAGACATGGTTGGCTTCTAACAAAGCATGGTGCCTACCTAATTCTCCAGAAATATTCTTTAAAGGAATATATAATCTTTGTCAAGCGTAGTATACGTAGTATTGCGTATTACGATCCAGTATCAGATGTCACATGCTAGATCTGGGACTGGAATTGTGTCTGCCCCATACGAAGTATATATCGGATCACTGGCAACTAGTCTCTATAATCGGATAATCATGACCTAGTCATATTATCCCAATGATTGCAGTACTTAAGAGTACCAGTTCGGTATCCCTACGTGATCATCATCTCCATATGAATGAAGTGATACTTCCATCTTGACATCACACCCAATACATTACAATTCTCAGTATATCCAGAAGAGGCGTACACAGAACCTGTTAAAGCCTCGGACGACCAAAACCAAAGTATACTGATTGTCGCAAGTATTAGCAATGCAAGTCTCAGGTTAAGACCAAATACACCTACCCTGATTCGGATTCCCATAGACACATAGTCATACTACCAATGAGATTCCGATGGGTCTATCCAGAGCGAAGATATTCCCGTACCATCGGTAAATAGAACCTCATATTACATTTGCATGAGTATCCAATACCCAAATATTTGAGAACTATGCCGTTACGCTTCCATAATACGCACAAGTGTAATACTAGCATATTCCGCATTATCGATGTCCAGTCTCGATAATACTACGACTAGGGATATTTAATGATTAAACCTTACGTGGATTAATACTGTCTCATATCTTATTAATCCGGTATTAATTATATGGACTTTTATCATTTATATATCCCGTTAATCCAATTACAAATGATAAAAGAGCAATTTTCTTTGTCACATAGTTAATTTTGTACAAGAACACCATGTCCTTTACAAAATAGTGATGCTATGGGTCATAATTGTCCAACATTGGGGCTATTGTATGGCAAAGTATAAAGAAATTATGCATTGCTGACTCCACCATGGAGGCTGAATATGTAGGAGCTTGTGAAGCAGCTAAGGAAGCAGTTTGGCTCCGTAAATTCTTGGGAGATCTAGGAGTTGTTCCAGATATGGATAGACCACTTACACTTTATTGTGATAATAGTGTAGCAGTGGCAAACTCCAAAGAACCAAGAAGGCACAAGAGGGGAAATCATATAGATTGGAAATATCATCTCATCAGTGAGATAGTCTATAGAGGAGATGTTATCGTCACAAAGATTGCATCCGCAGAGAACCTGGCTGATCCATTTATAAATACCTTATCGGCTAAAGTGTTTGAAGGTCACCTAGATGGTCTAGGATTATGTGACATGTCCCATTTGCTCTAGTGCAAGTGGGAGATTATTGGGATATATGCCCTAGAGCTACGTGTAATTTAAATGGCTTTATGTGTTTTGAAATAAAATGATGCATTATTCATTTATCAAAGTGTTTGTTTAATATTCGTATATTATAAGTT
>SKCR01003033.1:0-17174 GCA_019454045.1 Zanthoxylum bungeanum | reverse complement strand
CTCACCCATTGCCATGATTAAATCCATTCGGATAATGCTTGCAATAGCTGCATATTTCGATTACGAGATATGGCAGATGGACGTTAAAACCGCTTTCCTTAACGGAACCTTTTGGAGGATGTTTATATGCAACAACCTGACGGTTTTATCGTACCTAGACTTGCGAACAAGGTTTGTAAGTTAAATCGATCCATTTATGGATTGAAGCAAGCATCACGGTCATGGAATCAGCGTTTTGATGAGATCATAAAAGAATATGATTTCGTACAAAACGATGATGACCCTTGTGTATACAAGAAGGTTAGTGGGAGAGCACTGACTTTTATTGTCCTTTATGTCGACGACGTATTGCTAATAGGCAATGACATTCCCATGCTAACTAACGTCGTGAAAGCTTGGCTTTCATTAAAATTCTCCATGAAAGATCTGGGAGAAGCAGCCTTTATCTGGGAATAAAAATCTACCGAGATAGATCTAGAAAACTGCTTGGACTCTCCCAGAGTACATATATTGACAAAGTGTTGAAGCGATTCAACATGGATCAATCCAAGAAGGGATTGATGCCAATGTCACGTGGTATTCTTCTGTCTAAGGACTTGTGTCCTAAAACTAAAGAAGAGAGAGATAACATGAGTCGGATACCGTTCGCCTCAGCAATCGGATCGATCATGTATGCCATGATATGTACACGACCTGATGTGTCATATGCTTTGAGCATGTGCAGTCGCTATCAGGCCGATCCAGGTGAAGGTCACTGGGTGGCTGTTAAGAATATCCTTAAGTATCTTAGACGAACCAAGGATACTTTCTTAATTTATGGAGGTGGAGAACTTGAGGTGTCTGGGTACACCGACGCAAGTTTCCAACCGATAAAGACGACTTCAAGTCGCAATCCGGGTACATTTTTTGTTTGAATAATGGAGCAGTGAGCTGGAAATCTTCCAAGCAAGATACTGTTGCCGATTCAACAACTGAAGCGGAGTATATTGCTGCATCGGAAGCAGCAAAGGAGGCAGTTTGGATCCGAAAATTCCTAATCGGATTAGGAGTAGTTCTGTTAGCTGCTGAGCCCGTACCATTGTATTGTGACAATAACGGGGCTATAGCACAAGCTAAGGAGCCAATGTCTCATCAACGATCCAAGCATGTTCTTCGGCGATACCATCTGATTCGGGAGATTATACATCGTGGCGATGTAAAAGTCGAGAAGGTCGCATCGGATGACAACATTGCAGATCCGCTGACGAAGGCTGTTCTTCAGCAAGTGTTTGAACGACATGTACATAGTTCAGGTATTAGATGCTTGAGTGACTGGCTATAGGCCAAGTGGGAGATTGTTAGACATTATGACCCATAGCGTCACTGTTTTGTAAATGATATTGTATTATTGTACAAAATTAACTATGCGATAATGAAATTGTCCTTTTGCCGTTTTGTAAAATTATTTACTTTGATTTATTAATGGCAAAAGTCCATATGATTAGTTCCGTATTGAGATGATATGAGACAGTATCAATATAAAAGGTTTAATCATTAAATATCCCTAGTCGGAGTGTTATCGAGATCGGACATCGATAATGCGAAATAGACTAGTATTGCACTTGTGCGAGTTGTGATGGCACAACGGCATAGTTCTCATATATTTAAGTATTGGATACTTATGCAAGTACGGTAAGAGGTTGTGTTTTACCGATGGTACGGAAAACAGCTTCGCTCTGGATAGACCCCGCGGAATCCCATTGGTAGTATGTCTGCGTGTCTATGGGAGGCCGCATCAGGGTAGGTGTATATGGTCTTAACCTGAGACTTACATCGCTAGTACTTGCGACAATCGGTAAACTTTGGTTTTTGTGGTTCAGGGCTTTAACCGGTTCTGTGTACGCCTCCTCTAGGTTTATCGAGAATCGTAGTGTACTGGATGTGATGTCAAGATGGAAGTATCACTTCAGACATATGGAGATGATGATCACGCAGGATACAGAACTAGTCCTCTATAAAAGGTTGCAACCGTCGGGATAATATGACCAGGTCAGGATTGTCCGATTTAAAGATACTAGTTGTTTGATATCCGATATATGTTTCGTACGGGGCAGACACATCTCCAGCCCCAGGCCTAACATGTGATCGTCCGATACTGGATCGATATATGCGATACTGCGGTATACTACGCTTGATAAAGATCTTATATTCCAGTAAGAATATTTCTGGAGAATTGGGTAGGCATGACGCTTTGCTAGAAGCCAACCTTGTCTTGTGAATCGGTAAAGACGTAGTACGAGGTACGTACGTGTTTGGATTATCCAACGACCGTATTTACTGCCAACATATCCGGAGATCTCTTGGGTCGCTTCCTGAAGATTCACCTATGATGTTTGATTCGAACCTTATTAATCTTGGATTAATTGCGGAGAAACTTTATCTTGGATAAAATGCCTTATTAGGAGAGAGAGAGAGATTGATTAATTTGGAATTAATCGATAAAATAATATATTCGATATATTATTAAACGAAATTAGAATTCGACGCGGAATTAAAATCGGATTTTAATTCGGGCAAACGAATTAATTTAGAATTAATTCATTAGCGAACTGAATAGTAATTTCGCAAGGCGTAATTATTTAATTCACGTCGCGACGGAAATTTGTTAATTCGGAATTAACGAAACCGAGCCCGAAAGTGCTTGCGGACACATTCGTATTTTGAATCGAGTGATATCCGCAAATCACATCGCGATATCTCATTACTTAATACGAATAGATGGTGGATGTATCTAGTCACCTTTGAGGGATGATACATTGTCTCTAATCTCAAAGTGTGGTAATGATGGCAAATGATGGATTTCATTTTGGAGTGAAAGCCATGCACGGTTTTGAAGGATTTTTTGCATTAAAAAATTCTTTTGGTATTAGATATCATATCACTTTTCATTTCCTTTGTGTCTCACGGTTTTCGCATGCAAAGGGAACAAAATTAAAAGTGAAAACACTCTCCTCTTCTTTCTCTCTTGCTCACGCCGTGAGCTGCATAAACAAAGGCAGAAAATTGTTTTCTCATTCTCCATTTTTGCTAGCACAAGCAAGGAACAAAAGAGGTGATAGGGAAACGCATTTGGAGCTTGGAATACTCAAAGATTTGAAGCTTCTCTCCATCTTCTTACTTGGCCGAAACTTCATCCTTGGAGGCTCAAGGATCCTCATCACCATTTTCGTCACATAGCTTTGTAAGTATGTTTCCGCCATCCTTCAAGCTTTGCATGTATGATTATTGTATTTCTATTGCTTAATCTTTCCTTGGGACTAATTATAGTAACCAACATGAGCTACCATTTCATTCAAAGGATACGCTTTAAACAGTGTAGAGCTTATTTTGAATAAGGTTCCATAAAAATCTATTTGATAGACTTCATATTAGATATGAATATGAAGAAACTGGGTTTCTCATTCCTGAAAATTTGGGAATGCTAGGCATATGTTTGGATGATACCAAACTAAAACCCAAATCGGATAAGTGCCAATGTAGGTTATCCTAGGGAAACCAAAGTATAGTACTTATACAACTCACAAGAGAACAATGTAATTGTTGCTCACCATGGGGTTTTCCTATGAGGAATACCTATATGCAGTGGTAAGTGAGAGGATAGTAAAAGTCGATGAAAATCGGAGTAATACTATTCAAGGCACCGATTCCTAATGGAACACATATAGTTCATCAAGGATGAAACTATACCAATAATCTTCGAATACATAAGAACCGCGTATTTCGGAGAGAGTCGGAAAACAGCCTGGGTTATGGGTTTCTGATCTCACCTCATAAAGATGTCAATCTTATTGAGGTATACCAACTGACTACATATAAGGAAGTGATGCAAGGTATCAACTCCATAATTATGACAAAGTGTCATAAATTCGAAATGGATTCCATGTAAATCTACAATGTTTGGACACTAGTTGATGTACCGCAAGGCATTGTGCCTATTGGTACTATATATGTCTTCAAGGAAGACATACATGGATGGCAACAAACCAACGTACTAAGCTAGGCTTGTAGCGGAAAGGTATCGTTATCAACATTGTGTTGATTACAACGAAATCTTTTACCTGTTGCCACGATTAATCCATTTGGATAATGCTTGCTGATGCTGCATGTTTCATTCATGAAATATGGCAGCTATAATGCCAAAACCGCTTTCCTTAACGGAAACCTTTTGGAGGATGTTAACAACATCATGTCAGTTTTTTCGTACAATAACAAGCAAACAATGTTTGCAAGTTATTCGATCATTGTTTGGATTGAAGAAAGCATAGGTTATTAGAATTATCGTTTTGATGTAATCATAATTGTTTATGATTTAATTCAAAACGAAAATAATTCTTGTGTATATAAGAGGGTTAGTGGGAGCGCACTGACAGTGGCTGTCCTATAAAATAATGATAATACATCATTTCATGGAAATGATATTCCCATAATATTATCGGTGAAAGCTTGGCTTTCGAGAAAACTCTCCGAGAACTCGTACATTGAAAAAAGTACGTGACCTGGTGTCTCATACGATTGAGCATATGGTTTCACAATCAGGCCAATCCATGTGATAGTCACTGGATTGATGTTAAGAACATACTTAGTATCTTAGAGAACTAAGGATACATTCTTAAACTATGGATAATGAGAACTTGAAATGACTGGGATCACTACTGCAAGTTTCCTAAACCGATAAAAACGACTATAAGTCGTAAAATGGTACTATACAGTTTGAATAACGGAACAATGAGCTGGAAATCTTCCAAGCAAGATATTGTTACTGAATAAACAACAAATGCGGGTTATTACTGCAGCTGAGGCAGCAATAGATGCCATTTGGGTCGATAATAAATCTAATTAGATTAGATATATTTCTGTTAGTAGCTGAGCTAGGCGTCAGCACAAGCTAAAAAAAATTAATGGTCTCATCAATGATCCATATACATACTTTGATATTCATCTGATTCATTCGGATCATACATCGTGGCGATGTGATGATCAAATAAATCGCATCAGATGAAATCATGCAAATCCGCTGACGAAAGCATTTTCTCAGCAGTTTGAGCCAACCGTACATAGTTCGGGTGTAAGACACTCGAGTGACTAGCTATAGGCTAAGTGGGAGATTTTTGGACAATTATGACCCATATCGTCACTATTTGTACAGATCATGGTGTTGTTGTACAAATTAACTATGTGACAAAGGAGATGCTCTATTATCATTTGTGATTAGATCACCAAGATATATAAATGATAGGAGGTCCAAATGATTAGTTCCTGGATTGAGAATGATATGAGACAGTATCTATCCACGAATGATTAATCATTAAATATACCTAGTCAGAGTATTATCGATATTGGACATCGATAATGCGTAAAAGACTAGTATTACACTTGTACACGTTGTGAGGGCATAACGACATAGTTCTCATATATTTGGGTATAGGATACTCATGCAAGTGTAATAGGAGTTTGTGTTTTACCGATGGTACGGGAAACAGCTTCGCTCTGGATAGACCCCATTGGAATTCCATTGGTAGTATGACTATGTGTCTATGGAAGTCCGAAATCAGGGTAGGTGTATTTGGTCTTAACCTGAGACTTGCACTAATACTTGCGACAATCAATATGCTTTGGTTTTGGTCATCCAGGGCTTTAACATGTTATGTGTACGCCTTTGCTGGGTATATTGAGAATCGTAGTGTGTTGGGTGTGATTTCAAGATGGAAGTATAACTCCAGTTATAGTGGAGATGATGTCACGTAGGATACGGGACTGGTGCTCTTATATGCTGCAGCTATCAGGATATTATGACTAGGTCATGTATATTTGATTATAGAGACTAGTCACTAGATATCCGACATGTGCTTCGTACGGGGCAGACACAATTCCAGCCCCAGGCCTAGCACGTGACATCTGTTACTGGATCGAAATATGCAATACTACGTATACTACGCCTGATATAGATCACTATATTCCTGTAAGGATATTTCTGGAGTATTGGGTAGGCATGGTGCTTTGCTAGAAGCCAACCTTGTCTTGTAAATCGGTAAAACGTAGTACTTGGTACTTACGTGTTCGGATAGTCCGACGACTGTATTTACTGCCAACATATCCGGGGATCTCATGGGTCGCTTCCTGAAGATTCACCGATGACGTATGACTCACACTTTAATTAATCTAGGATTAATTAGTTAAGAGAGAAAATTAAACAGGGATTAATTGTGGAGATATTTTATCTGGGATAAAATATCATTTAAAGAGAGATAACGATTAATTTGGCATTAATCGATAAATTAATATATTCGATATATTAAACGAAATTGGATTTCGACGCGGAATTAAATTTAGATTTTAATTCAGGCAAACGAATTAATTTAGAATTAATTCGTTAGTGACGTGAATAGTGATTTCGCTAGGCATAATCATTTAATTACGTCGCAACAGAAAATTCGTTAATTTGGAATTACCGAACCTGAGCCCGGGATTGTTTGCGAGCGCATTCGCATTTCGAATTCGAGTGCGGCACGCAAGTCAAATCAAGCGTCAAATCGCTAGTCGCATCAAGCGTCAAATCATTAGTAACTTTGAGTGATGTGACAACTTGTCACATTGATTGATTGATTGATGTGGATTGATGGTGGTAGTTAGCAAGCATTTATTGGCTTGACTTTTGTATTTGGTAAATAAATTTATTTGATTTTTTGAAAATTGAAAATTGTGTATTAGATACACAAAATTGAATTACCAAAAACACTTCAATCTCTCTCTCTTTCTTTTACGGTTTGGAGCTATTTCTTTCTTCTCTCTCACACGCCCATTTGGGCATTTCTTGTTCTGTTTTCTGGGCAAAACCGAGCAGTGAAGGGAAGCAAAAAGTCATGATTTTGTGGCAAAATCAAGAGTGCTAGGACACTAAGAAGTCATGCGAAGGTGATAGGGAAGTCCACCCATGAGCATGGAAGTTCAACACAAGCTTGGAGCTTGCTTGGAGGACCTCACATGGCCGAAAATGTGGACTGCAAAACCAGTCACTGCCGAGCATTGGAAGAGCAGAAAGTCAAGTTTTTTTTGTCCACCGCGTCGCTCAACCAATCGATGTGAGTATTCCGTAACTCCCTCGTTGTATTCGCATTTGTTTCATGCTTGTTAAATGATCTTGGGATGCTTAGAAAATTCCAACATAAAGTAGATTGAGGAAAATTCAATATTATAAACTATCTAGGGTTGTGAATTATTCCAATATCTTTTAAAGATGATGTGGTTATCTTATTTTTGTATAATATATTGGTTTATTAACCTGGAGCACGAAATTATGTAGAAGCCTATGTCGATGGTCAAATGTAAATACCTAGTGTAACCCAATTAATCATATGTCTATGTCAACCAAGTTACCTGAATTTATTAAGATTAAGTTCCAATTGTGGCTACCCCCGCCCGACAGGTATATGTCTACCCTGAAAGGAAATCTATTAAGAGATATCTAATCCTTAAGGGAGATCATGGCCTATTATGTCTAAGGCTGAAACCTAAAATTCTTTCGTCAAGTTTATTTTAAATTTACCACATCAATCTTATTAATGGCAAGTTAACAAGAAGCATTAAGCTTAAGACTTAATAAATAAACTTTTATATTACCCTAGACACAAAATAACCCCTTATAAACCGATGATATTGGAATTCATCACAACCCCAGATAACAGGTTTAGTTACTATACATATATAAATCTAGTAAAAGCTTAAATAAAATAAATGACATAAAGTAAATGCTGGTAATTAAAATGGTAAAAATACAATAAAATAAAATGTTGGGGGGGTTAAATGATCCACTTTTATTACTTCTATTTTAGATATCTCCCTTCTTATAATATATTAACTTTTACGTGATAATTACCAACCGACCATATAGACGGTATCCTGATTAAGTCAAATTTATGATTAATTCCAATCGACCATAAAGGCGATATCCAATTTAGTCAGGTTAAAATCAATTTAATTAAATCCAACCGACCATAAAGGCGGTATCCTGATTATGTCAGGTTTTAAATAGTTTATATATTATAATTAAGGGAGATTAATCTAAATATTAGTAATAAAAACTTAACCTTTCACCCCAACAAAGGGGATTTACCTCCTCATGCTAAAAAGTAAAAGAAAAACTTAAAAGTAAAGAAAAGAAAGTGCTATTCCGAAAAGTAAATAAAATTAAATACAGAAAGATGTAAATAAATAAACAAGATACAATCTTCTTAGTATTCTTAAGGAATTCCCTAGAAGAACGTATCAATTTGCAAATGAAATCGGCCTGAATTTATAGGCATCAATGGGTCTCGCGCGTCGCGACACGTGAAACCTTACGCATCACGATGCGATGTTGATTGTTGACACGTGGCACTACTTTAGCGGAGATGATGACACGTTGCATCGGTTGAGTCGGTAGCTGAATTATTGGCCTGCATCGCGATGCCAAAAGCTTGGCGCATCGTGACACTGACTTCATCATGACATCAGTAATGATGTGTTTCAATGATGAGTGTCGACAGTATATGATGGTGACACGTTTCCGGCACACGTTAGTAAGATTACTGTGATGTTGACACATGGCAGGTGCACGTTAGCAAGTGCGTATGTTAGCAAGTCTACTGTGATTGTGACATGTGTTTGGCGCAAGTTAGTGGCGCATGATAGCAGTCGGCGTATTTTAGCACGACACATTTTAGCAGGAAATTTACATTTTTGCCCTTTTTGTCCATTTTTCGTTATTTTATCCTCGATTCGATTCCAGAGAGTCCTGATATTTTATTTATCTACAAAATACCAAAAAATACATCAAAATATTCACAAAACTCAAGAAACTATACAAAATATTAAGTCAAAGGGACGTAAATATTGATATATTTATATTTACCGCTTATCATCTTCTATTCATCCCTTTCCCGCATTCTAATATGATGATACCCACTTTTAAGGTCGATTTTAGAAAAAAAAAAAATACAAGACCCATATAATCATCTAATCTAGGGATTGGGTGGTGATACTTTACGGTGATATTATTGACTACTTGATAATCCACGTACATTCTCCATGTGCCATCTTTCTTTGGTACTAATAAGACTGGAATCACGCACGAACTCATGCTCTCTCGTACGTACCCTTTGCTCATCAACTTCTCTACTTGCCTTTAAAGCTTTTAGTTTCCTCGAGATTACTTCGATAGGCTGGTCTATTAGGAATGACCGCTCCTGGGATGAAGTCGATCTGATGTTCAAAACCTCAAAGTGGTGGTAAGCCATGAGGTATCTCCTCTACAAACACATCATCATAATCCTACAATAAAGAAGTAAACACACTAGGCGAAAAGGTGTTAGGTTTAGTTTCCTGATAACTGGGGAGTGTTTATTTATACAAAAGAAGGATCATAACTTTTTTCTTCGTATACTATATCCTTACTTCCCCCTCTTTAGCAAAGAAACTATTTTTCACTCTATCCCCACTATCTTTCTTTTAATCACATTCAATATTTCTCTTGCCTAAACCCTTGGTATTCTCAACCTCATCCCTTCGACTCACACTCTCCACCTCTCTCTTGGGTGTTTTTTATGTGGAAGTTTATAACTTCATTTGGTATTCAAAAACCTCATATGTTGTCAATGGAATAATTGTAATTTTTTCCATCTTTCTCAAAAAAATATATGTTCCAAAACCAATCATATGTCACTCTCCTGTCAAACTACCAAGGACGGCCTAGTAATAAATGCCCAGTTTGTATGGGGACTACATTACATAACACTTCATCTTAGTACTTGTAAATTGTAAAACAAACAAAGACTTGTTTATTGACTTTAACCTCACCACTATTATTCAACCACTGCAAACGATAAGGCTTATGATGTCTAGGCAAATTCAAACCCAACTTCTCAACAAGTATTGTGCTAGGCACATTAGTACAACTACCCCATCGATAATCATGCTACATACCTTGTTCTAGACTAGACATCTAGTATGAAATATGTTCTCCCCTTATTGAACCATATCATCCTCAACCTTAGCTTCGGTAGGCAAAGCACATCTGGTCACAAGGGACTCCCACTTGGCTGCATACTCAACCTCCTCTTCATCAATAGCATCTATTAACTCGGGCGTCTCATCCTTATTTTCCTCACCGTCATAAATCACCTCACCGTGGTCCTTTTATTAGGGCATTGCGACGCTATATGACCACCACTTAAACACTTGAAACATTTAATGTCACGACTTCTATTTGGTGGTGTGCCGGTCTTTGGCTTAGGCTTGGTGGTAAAATCTTCCCTTGGTTTTTGGGCCTCTGATATGAACCTAGCTGTGGTACCATCCCTATTATTATCCCCCATTTTGGCTTCAATGTGTTGTTTGGACCCGAGTTGCTCCTTATTACAGTTTTTTGCTTCAATTATCGCTCTACCTTCATTGCCATGTGCACTTTGTCGTCTAAATCCATATAATGCTGTTATTTCACTACATTTGTAATTTCCCTATTCAGCCCACTCAGAAATCAGGCCATCGTGGCCTCTCGGTCTTCCTCTACATTAGCTCATATCCTGGCAATTTACATTTATTTATAGTAGTCTTCTATAATCTGAAACCCTTGTGTAAGATTCTGAAGCTTATGGAACAAGTCTCGAATAATTATAGTGATCAGACGCTTCCTATTCCTCCTAATGTTTTTCATCATCTGGTCCCACCAAATAAGGGCATACTCTATAATTTCAATAGCATCCAACTTCATCTTCATCAGCTCTGAATAATTATGGTAGTAAAAAATAAGCTCTAGTTTATGTTCTTATTCTACGTAAGCTTCTGGATCACTCTTGCCTAGGAAAGAAGGAATGATCATCTTGATTTTACCCAAGTCACCGTCTTTCTCATCCTTATGACCCCTCATGAACACTTTTTCATTCCTTCCCCTCCTACGCTAAAATCTACATGTATATAGCTCTGATACTCTGTCAAACTCCTTATCACAGTCAAATTCATTCTCACCCTCCATCTTATCCATGGGTACAGTCTTTCACCCGTTAGGTCTATGGGGAATAAGCCCCGTCTCATTGGCTCTTAGTGGTCATGGTGGTATACTTTCCTTAGTGTGATTGTGTTTCATCGCCTTCACTCCATCTCAAACATCCCTCATCAACTCTACTACCCTAGAAAACTCTTACTGAAGAGCCATCACAGTATACGTCACATCTCTCAATTCGAGCTCCTATGGAGAATAGTCACCCTGACACAAAGCTGTAGCTTCTCTAACCATGCTTAAATTTCTTTTTTTTTTTTACATTTTTTAATTATTTTTTGTTTTTTTTCTGCAACCAAAATATTAGTAATAAAAAAAATAAAACAGAAAATCCTCACATTTCTCTCGTGTGTATCACTCAAATGGCTTTTACCCGAAACTAAGCTCACCCACACTTGCCTTTTACTACTCTTTCCCTCAACGAGTTCTTAGAGGATTTGAGCTTAGTATGGACGAAATCTTTAGTTTTATCCCAATGGCAACTATTCAGCTCAATTGCAAGTGCAATAGATTGGTAGACACAAGCCGAAAAGGAACGAGACTATGACACGATCATTAGACTTAATAAAGAAAATAAAAAAGAGAACAAGCCAGTTAAGTGTGTACGAAAGAAAGAAAACACACACTATAGATTATGGCAAATAGGGTAATAGGTAACAAATTTCACTCAAAATTTGGAATTTTTAAACACGTACAGGTAAATTACCTCAATCGCCTCGTCTCAACAATTCAAACATTAGAAAAAAATTACGAGTGGTCGAAATTTTAAAATTTTGTACTTTTTTTAATCGCGTCCCACGGACCTTATAAGAAATTTGGTGTATTGGAATTTTCCTAATTTGGATTAATTCTCAAGTACCCTCACTAAGTTACCTACTGCCACAAGAAGTCTAAGGTTCTAAGAACCCTAAGTCACACAAATTGAGTTGAATAGAGAAAACCAAATTAAGGCAACAGAAACACGAGAATGCAAAAATAATAAAACGCAGAAATAAAACAAATACAGAAATAAAAATAAACCAGAAACTGAATGTTTTTATGTTTTGTGTCTATTTTTTTTCAAATTAAGGAACCCTAGGGTAGAAGCAAAACACAGAATAGTGAAACACAGAACAGAAACAATGAGAACACAAAACAGAGCAGAAGACAATAATACACAAAAAAATAGAAAAATATAAAGGCACTGTAAAAACAGGAAATAAATAGGACGCACACAAGACAAAATTCGAATAAAAAATATAGGAAACAAAAAGGACATACACAAGACAGAATACTAACAAAAGAAAACAAACATATATTTGAAATGAACTTGGAACCTTTGCTCCTAATACCAACTGATGAGAATCTGCCTAGAACAAGCCAAGCAAACCCACATGAGACTGAGATCATTCCCAATAAATCCATGGCAGTTTGGATTGAAACTCTAAACCTATGAAGAATAAGCAATAGAGACCTAGAGTGCTAATGGGGGCACCATAAAGAGTTAGCAAACTTTTGATAAGCTAAAACCAATGAGATTAAATAGAAGGTTTCTCAAAGCTCACGAAAATAGTCTAATTTATTAAAAGATCGGTTCATCATAACAGAGACAAAACTAGCCTTTTATAATGAGGCTTTTGTAGGTTTCTATAATTAGTCCCAAAGAAAGTATAAGCCAATGAAACACACAAATTTATACATGCAAAGCTTGAAGCTTGGCGGAATCATACTTACAAAGCTTGTGACGTGAATTGATGAAGAGAATCCTTGAGTCTTCAAGGTGGAACCTTTCGGCCAAGAGCAAGAGGGAGAGAAGCTTCAAGTCTTCTAGTATTCCAAGCTCCAAGGTTATTTCCCTATCACCTCCTTTGATCCCTCATTGTGCTAGCAAAAATGGAGAAATGAAAAACAATTTTTCTGCCTTGTGGAAGCTCACGGCGTGAGCAAGAAGAAGAAGAGGGAGAGAGGCTTTTTGATTTTCTTTTTCACTTTTTATTGTTTCAAAAACGTGAAATGATGATAATAACAATTACCAAAATATTTTGGTAAAAACCCTTCAAAACCGTGAAAAGGTTTTCCCTCCAAAAGCCATTAAATGGCCTCACCAACTTACATTGAGAATAGTGACAATGTATCATCCCATAAAGGTGACTAGATACATCCATCAACTAGTCGTGTCAAGTGATGAGACTTCGCGATGTGATTTGCGGGTCCCACTCGTTTCAAAATACGAATGTGTCCGCAAACACTTTCGGGCTCGGTTTCGCTAATTCCGAATTAACGAATTTCCGTCGCGACGTAATTAAATAATTATGTCTAGCGAAATTACTATTCACATCGCTAACGAATTAATTCTAAATTAATTCGTTTGCCCGAATTAAAATCCGATTTCAATTTCGAGCCGAAATCTAATTTCGTTTAATATATCGAATATATTATTTTATCGATTAATTCCAAATTAATCGTTCTCTCTTCTAATTAGGTATTTTATCCAAGATAAAATTTCTCCGTAATTAATCCAAGATTAATAAAGTTCGAATCAAACATCAAAGGTGAATCTTCAGGAAGCGACCCAAGAGATCTCCGGATATGTTGGCAGTAAATACGGTCGTTGGATAATCCAAACACGTACGTACCTCGTACTACGTTTTTACCGATTTACAAGACAAGGTTGGCTTCTAGCAAAGCGCCATGCCTACCCAATTCTCCAGAAATATTCTTATTGGAATATTAGATCTTTATCAAGCGTAGTATACCGTAGTATCGCGTACATCGATCCAGTATCGGACGATCACATGTTAGGCCTGGGGCTGGAAATGTGTCTGCCCCGTACGAAACATATATCGGACATCAAACAACTAGTCTCTTTAAATCGGACAATCCTGACCTAGTCATATTGTCCCGACGGTTGCAACCTTTTATAGAGTACTAGCTCTGTATCCTGCGTGATCATCATCTCCATTTGTCTGAAGTGATACTTCCATCTTGACATCACATCCAGTACACTACGATTCTCGATAAACCCAGAAGAGGCGTACACAGAACCGGTTAAAGCCCCGAACCACCAAAACCAAAGTTTACCGATTGTCGCAAGTACTAGCGATGCAAGTCTCAGGTTAAGACCATATACACCTACCCTGATGCGGCCTCCCATAGACACGCAGACACTACCAATGGGATTCCACGGGGTCTATCCAGAGTGAAGCTGTTTTCCGTACCATCGGTAAAACACAACCTCCTATCGCACTTGCATAAGTATCCAATACTTAAATATATGAGAACTATGCCGTTGTGCCATCACAACTCGCACAAGTGCAATACTAGTCTATTCCGCATTATCGATGTCCGATCTCGATATACTACTCCGACTAGGGATATTTAATGATTAAACCTTTTATATTGATACTGTCTCATATCATCTCAATACGGAACTAATCATATGGACTTTTGCCATTAATATATCAAAGTAAATAATTTACAAAATGGTAAAAGGCAATTTCATTATCACATAGTTGATTTTACAATAATACAATATCATTTACAAAACAGTGACGCTATGGGTCATAATGTCTAACAATCTCCCACTTGGCCTATAGCCAGTCACTCAAGCATCTAATACCTGAACTATGTATATGTCGTTCAAACACATGCTGAAGAACAGCTTTCGTCAGCGGATCTGCAATGTTGTCATCCGATGCGACCTTCTTGACTTTTACATCGCCACGATGTATAATCTCCCGAATCAGATGGTAACGCCGAAGAACATGCTTGGATCGTTGATGAGACCTTGGTTCCTTAGCTTGTGCTAAAGCCCCGTTATTGTCACAATACAATGGCACGGGCTCAGCTGCTAACGGAACTACTCCTAATCCGATTAGGAATGTTCGGATCCAAACTGCCTCCTTTGCTGCTTCCGACGCAGCAATATACTCCGCTTCTGTTGTTGAATCTGCAACAGTATCTTGCTTGGAAGATTTCCAGCTCACTGCTCCGTTATTCAAACAAAAAATGTACCCCGATTGTGACTTAAAGTCGTCATTGTCGGTTTGGAAACTTGCATCGGTGTACCCAGACACCTCAAGTTCTCCACCTCCATAAATTAAGAAAGCATCCTTAGTTCGTCTAAGATACTTAAGGATATTCTTAACTGCCAATCCAGTGACCTTCACCTGGATCGGCCTGAAGCGACTGCACATGCTCAAAGCATATGACACATCAGGTCGCGTACATATCATGGCATACATGATTGATCTGACTGCCGAGGCGAACGGTATCCGACTCATGTTATCTCTCTCTTTTTAGTCTTAGGACACATGTCCTTAGACAGAAGGATACCACGTGACATTGGCATCAATCCCTTCTTGGATTGATCCATGTTGAATCGCTTCAACACTTTGTCAATATATGTACTCTGGGAGAGTCCAAGCAGCTTTCTAGATCTATCCCGGTAGATCTTTATTCCCAGAATAAAGGATGCTTCTCCAGATCTTTCATGGAGAATTTAATGAAAGCCAAGCTTTCACCGACGTTAGCATGGGAATGTCATTGCCTATAAGCAATACGTCGTCGACATAAAGGACAATAAAAGTCAGTGCTCTCCCACTAACCTTCTTGTATACACAAGGGTCATCATCGTTTTGTACGAAATCATATTCTTTTATGATCTCATCAAAACGCTGATTCCATGACCGTGATGCTTGCTTCAATCCATAAATGGATCGATTTAACTTACAAACCTTGTTTGCAAGTCTAGGTACGATAAAACCGTCAGGCTGTTGCATATAAACATCCTCTAAAAGGTTTCCGTTAAGGAAAGCAGTTTTAAAGTCCATCTGCCATATCTCGTAATCGAAATATGCAGCTATTGCAATCATTATCCGAATGGATTTAATCATGGCAACGGGTGAGAAAGTTTCGTCATAATCAATACCATATTGTTGACGATACCCCTTTGCTACAAGCCTAGCTTTGTACGTTTGTACGTTGCCATCCATGTCGGTCTTCTTCTTGAAGATCCATCTGCATCCAATAGGCATTACGCCTTCTGGTGCATCAACCAGTGTCCAAACTTGGTTGGCGTACATGGAATCCATCTCGGACTTCATGGCTTCTTGCCATAAAGCGGAATCAATATTCTGTATTGCTTCTTCATACGTAGTCGGTTCATTATCCTCAATAAGATTAATATCTACATGAGGCGAGATCAGGAACCCATACCTCTCAGGTACCGTCCTGACTCTCTCCGACCTACGCGGTCCTTGTGTATATGAAGATTGTGGTACAGACTCATCCTGGATGGTCTGTTTATGTTCCGTCGTTGATTCATTTCCAGGAACAGTATCACTACGATTTTCATCGAGCTCCACTTTCCTCCCACTTACCACTGCATCTAGGAATTCCTTCTCAAGGAAAAATGCATGTAGAGCAACAAATACTTTGTTCTCTTGTGGGTGATAGAAGTAATATCCTTTGGTTTCATTAGGATATCCCACGAAAAGGCATTTATCTGATTTGGGTTCTAGTTTGGTACCTTCCAAACGTTTAACATATGCCCAGCATCCCCAAATCTTTAGGAAAGAGAAACCTGGTTTCCTCCCTGTCCATATCTCATATGGAGTCTGTTCAACAGACTTTGACGGAACCTTATTCAAAATAAGTACCGCACTGTTTAATGCGTATTCCCAGAAGGATATTGGTAGCTCAGTGCGACTCATCATCGACCTTACCATGTCTAACAAGGTACGGTTTCTCCGTTCAGACACACCGTTTAATTGCGGTGTTCCATGAGGAGTCCACTGTGAAAGAATACCATATTCTTTCAAGTAATCTTGAAACTCATAACTTAAGTATTCACCACCATGGTCCGACCGCAATGTCTTAATACTCTTGCCTGTTTGTTTTTCTACTTCGTGTCGAAACTCTTTGAATTTCTCAAAAGTTTCCGACTTTTGTCTCATTAGATACACATAACCATAACGAGATGCATCATCTGTAAAGGTTACGAAGTAATGATATCCATCTCTAGCCTGGCTAGACATGGGCCCACATACGTCGCTATGAACGAGGGCTAACAGTTCTGTAGCACGTTCACCTTTACCATTAAAAGGTGATTTAGGCATTTTGCCTA
>SKCR01003032.1:0-17049 GCA_019454045.1 Zanthoxylum bungeanum | reverse complement strand
ATAACATCGTTGACTTTATAGTTAGACTATAGTTGTCAAGATGACTGGCAAAGGTAATATCCGCGACATAATCATGGGCGATAATGTCTTCAAAGGGACAAACTTTGCCGACTGGGAAATGAACCTCAAGATAGTGCTTGGGGCTGAGAGGATACTGTATACTATTCAGAGACCTCTCCCGCCTAAACCCACTGAGCCACTGGAGCTGAGTTATGGAAAACTCATAGTGATGATTGTGACCAAGCTCAGTCAGTTATGCTAGCTGCAATGACTCAGCATTTCAGACGTCAGAATAGAGATTTGGATCCCTATAACATGATGGCAAGATTGCGTGATCTTCACCGCACCAATAAGCGGATGAAGAGGTACGAGCTAGTAAGGAAACTCTTCCGCTCCCGGATGACAGACGGCGCATCAGTTGAAGCCCACAGGGCTCAAATGATTGCCGATATTGATGAGTTGCCCAATATGGGAATAGTCTTGGAGGCTGATCTGACTATAGATATGATCTTGCAGTCACTTCCTGATACTTGGAAACAAATCATAGTCAACTACAAGTTGATGGATACTGACGACACTCTTGGAGAGTTGTTGTCTGTGCTGAAGGAGTCCGAAAGGGAACTCCTAAAGGGGAGCAAGCGCGAGGCGCATTTTGCATTGACCTCTCATGCGCCAAAGGGTGGCCCCAAGGCAATTGGAGGTGCAAGGAAGAAGAAGTTCAAGAAGAAGGTAAAGGCAAGTTGACAGTGGCTTCTAGGAAGCCAAAGGACAATCTCGGGACATCTGCCTTAACTGCTGCAAGAGGGGTCACTGGAAACGTGACTGCCGAATGAGCATTGTGCAGAGGGAGGATATCAAGGCTGGCAAGGCCATTGCCTTTGGTATGTTTGTATTGAGATAAATATGAATACTTCTAGTTTTAAAAATTGGATTTTTGATTCTGGTTGTGGTGCTCATATTTGTACTGATGTGCAGGATCTGCATGATAGCAGGGTGCTGGCATCAGGGGAGATGGATCTACGGGTCGGAAACGGAACACCAGTTGCTGTTTTGGCCGTAGGGACTTTTGTTTTAGTACTGCCCTCAGGGCATGAACTTAAACTTTTGAACTGTTATTTTGTGCCTAGTTTAACTAGGAATATTATATCTGTATCCTTGTTAACCCAGCAGGGTTACACTTTTGTATTCAGGAACACAGGGTGTTATTTATATAAAAATGATACAGAAATTTGCACAGCTGTTGCAAATAACGGTCTTTATATTTTGAATATAAATGAATCTCCTAAAATGACAAACAAAAGGCTCAAAAGGAGTAATCTAAAAGATGAAGCTTATATGTGGCATTGTCGTCTAGGACACATCAACAAGACTCGCATATCCACACTTTCAAAGAGTGGGTACTTGGACGAATTTGATCCCAATTCATATGACGTCTGCGAATCTTGTCTTTTAGGCAAAATGCCTAAATCACCTTTTAGCGGTAAAGGTGAACGTGCCACAGAACTGTTAGCTCTCGTTCATACTGACGTATGCGGGCCCATGTCTAGCCAGGCTAGAGGTGGATTTCACTACTTTCGTACCTTTACAGATGATGCATCTCGTTACGGTTATGTGTATCTTATGAGACACAAGTCGGAAACTTTTGAGAAATTCAAAGAGTTTCGACATGAAGTGGAGAAACAAACAGGGATGAGTATCAAGACATTACGGTCAGACCGTGGTGGCGAATACTTAAGTTATGAGTTTCAAGATTACTGATGAGTGGTATTTATATCACTATTTCCCACTCATTTAACTTAATATTTTGTATAGTTTCTCGAGTTTTGTGAACGTTTTGATGTGTTTTATTGTTATCTTGCAGATAAATAAAGTTTGGACAGCACTGGAGGCAATTTGGGGCAAAACCGGACAAAAATGCGTCAACAGGGATATTTTGGTCTTCTGCGCGTCGCGACGCTGGAGCACTGCGCGCCGCGACGCCCAGCGTGTGCCGGTTCTGCTAAAATGCGCCATTGTCAACGGGTCAACAATTTGAAAAGTTTGACTTTGCTAAAATGCGCCGTGCCACGTGTCACAATCACAGCCGATCTGCTAACGTGCGCCGTGCCACGTGTCAACATCATATGCTGCCGACACTCTGACATGACACGTGTCGCCTCGTCATCAGCCATGTCATCGGTCAACGAGTCAACATCGCCACGTGTCATGCCACGTCATCAGCCACGTTAGCAAGTCAACCGAGTCAACTTGCCACGTCAGCCTCAGCCAATCAGAACTTGACACGTGTCGCCACGTGTCGCAATCCCATTGTGCCGACAGTTGTACAGTCAGCCGCCACACCACGTCAGCGCCACGTGTCGCCACGTCATCGCCACGTCGTCGTCGCGTCAGCATGACGTCAGCATGACGTCATCACAAATTGAGAATTAGCCGCCTTGACACGTGTCGCTTGCACAGTTAGCCGCCTCGCTACGTGTCGCCGTCTCATTGTGCCACGTCGACATTTGAGCGTCGCGACGCGGCGCACAGTTCCCAAACAGTGAATTTTGTTTTGCTATAAATAGGGCCGCGAATTTTTCATTTTTCATTACACCTTTCTCTCTCTTGATTTCTCTCTCTAGAGAGAGTTTCTCTCTCTAGAATTTTTATTTTATTTTATTTTTTTTATTTTTAGTTTTGTAATAATTTAATTACGTTTTGTAATAGTAATTTAATTTTCACTTTTTACTTTTTACAGTTTTTACTATTCACACATGTTGAAGTAACTTTTTCAGCTAGGGTGAAAGGTAATTCTTTTACTATTGCTATTTAGATTAATCTCCCTTAAAAATAATATATTCACTATTTAAAATATTGACTTAATAAGGGATACCGCTATATTGGTCGGTTGGTAATGTAATTTTAATCTGTTTTAAACCTGACTAATCAAGGATACCGCCAGACTGGTCGGTTGGTAAATTTATTTTTGGTTCCGCCTTAATGGCTGGTTGGACTTAATTTGACTTAATCGGATACCGCCAGACTGGTCGGTTGGTAATTTAACACAAGTTTATATATTATTTTATGGGAGATATCTAAATTAGTAGTAGTAAAAGTAATTCCTTTTACCTTAGCATTTTATTTTATTTTATTTTACTTTTCAGTATTTTCATTTTATGTATTTTATTTTTATAGTCCTAGTTATGTGTTAGTTAATTAGGGGTTGTGATGACTTTTAATATCACCGGTTTATAAGGGATTATTTTATATTTGGGTAATTAAAGATTTATTTATTAAATCTTAAGCTTAATGCTTCTTGTTGTCTGATCACCAATAAGTTGAAATGGTAAATCTAAAATGAACTAGACATAGGGATTTTAGGTTTCAGCCTTAGATTTAATAGCCCACGATCTTCCTTGAGGATAGATAACCCTTTAATAGATTTCCTTACAGGATAGGAATATACCTGTCGGGCGGGGGTAATCATAATTGGAACTTAAACTTAATGAATCCAGGTAATGTGGTTGACATAGGAATATGGTTCAATTGGGTTATACTGGGTATTTGTAGTTGACCATCGGAAGAGGCTTTTACATAATTTAGTGTTCCAGGTTAATAAACTGATTTATTACACAAACATAAAATAATCACTTCATCTTTTAATGATATTAAAAGAAGTCACAACCTTATATCTTTTTGTCTTTATTTTCCTTAGTATTTTCTTTTATCTTTTTATTTATTTATTTAGCAAATCTTCAATCAACCAAATCAATTAAGCAATCAATTCCATTCTCTCTTTTAATTAGATATTTGTAATTAAATAGATTCAATAATTAATAACAACAGTAGGAATTAAGTCCTCGTGGGATCGATATTTTTATACTACTTAGAACGATACGTGCGCTTGCGTTATACGTGTGTGTTTACGCCGGTCAAGTTTTTGGCGCCGTTGCCGGGGACTTATATTTCTTGAGTTGTTAATTTTGAAGCTATCTAATTTACTTGTATCTAATTTTCTTTATTTTTATCTGTAATTTTTATTTCTTTCTTTTGATTTCAGGTGACTTAAAAATGGAACATTACTGGGAGATTGAAAGATTACGTGCTTTACAAGAAGATACACCCCACATCTGGGAGCAACAGCCCGGTTTTCTGAGGTCTGTTGTCGAGCCCAATGATTATCAATGGATGCCAGAATCAAACAATACTACATTTGCTCATCAGAACTCAATGTGGAGATGTGACATATGTAATGGTGACCACCAAGCGATTATTGCGAATACAACTACCATCCAGGGTGGCAGAACTATCAAGATCCTTCATGGTACGAAGAACCATCACATTTCACAGAATCACATTTTTCATCTTATCCACCATCTTCCTTCGATCCTTATCAGAACAAGAACCATCAGAGGAAGATCAGTGGATTCACATGTTCAAGGAACAAGCAGCTCAATTTGATGCACAAGTTCAGAGTAACACAGAATCCATACAGAGAATGACAGATCAGATCAGACAATTCACAGAAAATCAGAACTATATACCTCAAGAACCATTCTCAGATAACACTGATGAAGCCTTCGAGTATCAATCATTTTATATTGACATTTCAACAGAGGAGGAGGCTGAGCAGTATCAACAATCAGAGGTATCAGTTCAGGAACTTGAACCGGCAAAGTCTCGATTTGATTTCTATTATTCAGATTCTGACGAAGATGAAGCTGAACTGTTTGTACCAACTGCACCAATAATTGAGGATGACATTATGTGTCCTCAAAATGAAGATCTTGGAGAATCCTTTGCAACGATGTTTGAAGAAGATCTTCCTGAACCATCCAATCCAGTCATATCAGAGGATGAAGACCTAAAATCTAACATTTCTTTTCATTCTCAGGTTGACAATTTTGAAACATGTATTTCACAGATGACAGATGAAGAACTAAATACAGAAATTTTAAAATACATATGTGAAGAAAATGTGGAGCAAGAAACAGAGCAAATGGAGGAGCAAATGTCTGACCTAATAAAATCCATAGCATTCAGGAAAAACATCGCTGTGTTGGGGTACAAATCAAAGATATCACCCAGAAGCTTGACAGAATGGAATTTCCATTTCAAGTCAAGCACCATACGAGACCTCCTGATTTTCTTTCTTTCTTTTCAGGTACTACTGGAGCAACAAAGATTAAAAAGGTGGCACGAGCACTGAATGAGACAAAATACTTTTTGCCACTTTACCGTTGGAAGAGACCATTCAAAAGCAACGCTCACGGAATTGTCTGTAATCGGACATCCAAAACGACATTGAAACCTCCTTAACATATGGATTTCAGTCACGTCTGGCTGAAGACGAAAAATTTAGCGCTAGCAGGGAGGCAACCCATGCAATTTATTGTAATTTATTTTTCATATTTTGTGTGAACTTTTTAATTTGTTTGTTAGTTTTGCAGGAAAAATAAAAACGGAATTTTTCAGGACAAAGTAGGCCAGGACAAGAGGGATTCTCAAAATAAAAATTTGACAAAATCACGAAGATACAAAGTCAATCCAGAAAAGACGGCCGAGGAAAAGAACAAACGAAGCATTTTAATACAGAAGGAATTGTGTTTGTAATCAAAAAGAAGAGAGCTAATTCATTTGTGATAGCTGAGTAAAGAATTAAGTCTTGAGACATATCCTAATGAATTTATACTATGCGAGTGGCGTATTGCATACACAATTCCGTTGCCTTAATTATTGCTTTGATTCGCTTTTCTTTTGTAATTATCTTTATTTTCGTAGACAGGATCCAGGCTTTTTGACCTTTCACGATTTGTTTTGTTGTTTAGCTAACAAACATCCTCTGGAAGATACTCTTGCTATTATTACTCACCCTTTTTCAGGTACTATAAATTCAGCCCGTCATTGCACTTTTGAAGGTATTCAGAGTCAAGAAAGAAAAATACATAGAAAAATGGAAGCCACTTCAAGAAGACGAGTTGAAAACATCTGTGTGTTTTGCGGTAGTACTGTTGGTACTAAACCACAATACATAGAAGCAGCACAGGAGTTGGGTCGAGTATTAGCCGCAAGGAATATGCACTTAATATATGGCGGAGGAAATCTCGGACTTATGGGGATCGTTTCAAAGCCGTACAGGAAGGAGGCAGTCATGTTTTGGGAATCATACAAAACCCTTGGCAGAGGCAAATCTTATTGGATCATCAAACGGCGAGGAACTAATCGTGCCAGGTATGTCTGAACGACTGGTAGAAATGATTAACCGTGCTGATGCTTTTATCGCTTTGCCAGGTGGCTTGGGTACATTGGAGGAAATTTTTATAGTGCTATCTTGGGCGAACCTGAATATACACACCAGAAACGCTTGGACTGCTCAACGTTGATGGATTTTATGATTTTCTCTTTGTGTGTTTCTTGATGATGCTCGGAGAAATGGGTTCGTGTCGAAACCTATGAAAGAACTCCTCTTCACTGCCAGACTGCTCCGGATCTAATTGACCAACTCGTAGCTTATGACCCACAAGTTGACCCTCTCCTTCAAAGATAAATGGTCCGAGGACGATCGTGGTAAGAGGCGTCGGGTTAATCTGGATCTTAACCTTTATTTTCCTGTAGAATTTCAGTTAACCAGGTATTATCCTTCTAACTCTTCTTCTACTGTTTAAGACATTGGGGACAATGTCTCATTTAGGTTTGGGGGAGGGATTTAGTTGATTAATACCTTGTTTTTTAGTTTGTATGTTGTTTTTATTTTTAGTCCAAAATTTTTCGAAAAATACAAAAAAATTGAAAAATTTTCAAAAATTACAAAAATATTTTGCATTTTTGTGTTTTTATTTTGATTAAAAGGTGAAATTGGTAAAAGATAGCCGAGTAAGGAATTTCCACTCCTGAGACGTATCTCAAACCATTTATTTCGAAATAAGTTAATTTTTGTTTATTTCATTTTGAATTATTTAATTTGTGAATTCTCCTTAAAACTGACTAAATTTGATCTTTATATGTTCAGTTGACAGGTATTATGAACTTACATGGAAACACACAGTCATGAGCTAAAATTGAAAAGTTTGTAATATTCAGTGCTATAGTTTAATTGGAGGAAGCATCTCTAAATAGTGATGGAGTAAAAAAAAAAAAAAAAAAAAAAAAAAAAAAAAAAAAACGTCCGAGATCCGAGTTATTAAGTCTGTAAGGGTGTTTTAATACCTAGTGCCCTAAAACCAACTGGTTTGGGAGTCATTGGCCCAAAGCTCGCTACATGGATCGAAGATGCTACAAAAATATATTCATATCTGAAGTCTGAGTAATTAAGTTCGTAGGGGTGTCTTAACACCTGGTGCCCTAAAGCCAACTGGTTTGGGAGCCACCAACCCAAAGCTCGCTACATAGACGGAAGGTATTGTATATAAATAAAAAATAGAAAAAAAAAAATCAAAGAAAAAATCAGAAAAATCAGAAAAATTATTCCATTGCTACAAAAAGGTGTGAAATCTGATAGAACTTTAGGACAAAAATATTACTCTCTTATCAACTGCACTTATGACTGTTGTGGGCAAAAATGAGTTGATTAATATTTTGTTAGCTGTGTATATGAAGAATGGTAAAAATAATCGGAGAATTTACTTATTTAGTAATTTAGAAAGAAACAAAACAACTAGTAACTTGGAGTAGAATTTTCACCTGATTAGTCACTTTCTTTCTTTCTTTATTCTCTTTTCGCTTGTCTTTTTGCTTTGGTGTACATTAGTTTTAATACATTTTTACTTTTGTAAAATATTTGTGGGTATCATTGCTGTAAACCCTCACGAGACTACACTCGTCCACTAGGGACACCTAGGGGTTTAAAGGCTTGTTGCATATGCTAAATGCAACCGTGATCCCTACGAAAGTGGCTTAGTTAAATTTTATTATTTTTTATTCTGTATTTTGCTCGAGGACTAGTAAAATGTTAGGTTTGGGGGTGTGATGAGTGGTATTTATATCACTATTTCCCACTCATTTAACTTAATATTTTGTATAGTTTCCTCGTTTTTTGTGAACGTTTTGATGTGTTTTATTGTTGTTTCTTGCAGATAAATAAAGTTTGGACAGCACTGGAGGCAATTTGGGGCAAAACCGGACAAAAATGCGTCAACAGGATATTTTGGTCTTCTGCGCGTCGCGACGCTGGAGCACTGCGCGCCGCGACGCCCAGCGTGTGCCGGTTCTGCTAAAATGCGCCATTGTCAACGGGTCAACAATTTGAAAAGTTTGACTTTGCTAAAATGCGCCGTGCCACGTGTCACAATCACAGCCGATCTGCTAACGTGCGCCGTGCCACGTGTCAACATCATATGCTGCCGACACTCTGACATGACACGTGTTGCCTCGTCATCAGCCATGTCATCGGTCAACGAGTCAACATCGCCACGTGTCATGCCACGTCATCAGCCACGTCAGCAAGTCAACCGAGTCAACTTGCCACGTCAGCCTCAGCCAATCAGAACTTGACACGTGTCGCCACGTGTCGCAATCCCATTGTGCCGACAGTTGTACAGTCAGCGCCACACCACGTCAGCGCCACGTGTCGCCACATCATCGCCACGTCGTCGCCGCGTCAGCATGACGTCAGCATGACGTCATCACAATAATTGAGAATTAGCCGCCTTGACACGTGTCGCTTGCACAGTTAGCCGCCTCGCTACGTGTCGCCGTCTCATTGTGCCACGTCGACATTTGAGCGTCGCGACGCGCGCACAGTTCCCAAACAGTGAATTTTGTTTTACTATAAATAGGCCGCGAATTTTCATTTTTCATTACACCTTTCTCTCTCTTGATTTCTCTCTCTAGAGAGAGTTTCTCTCTCTAGAATTTTTATTTTATTTTTTAGTTTTTTTATTTTTAGTTTTGTAAATAATTTAATTACGTTTTGTAATAGTAATTTAATTTTCACATTTTACTTTTTACAGTTTTTACTATTCACCATGTTGAAGTAACTTTTTCAGCTATGGTGAAAGGTAATTCTTTTACTATTGCTATTTAGATTAATCTCCCTTAAAAATAATATATTCACTATTTAAAATATTGACTTAATAAGGGATACCGCTATATTGGTCGGTTGGTAATGTAATTTTAATCTGTTTTAAACCTGACTAATCAAGGATACCGCCAGACTGGTCGGTTGGTAAATTTATTTTTGGTTCCGCCTTAATGGCTGGTTGGACTTAATTTGACTTAATCAGGATACCGCCAGACTGGTCGGTTGGTAAATTTAACACAAGTTTATATATTATTTTATGGGAGATATCTAAATAGTAGTAGTAAAAGTAATTCCTTTTACCTTAGCATTTTATTTTATTTTATTTTACTTTTCAGTATTTTCATTTTATGTATTTTATTTTTATAGTCCTAGTTATGTGTTAGTTAATTAGGGGTTGTGATGACTTTTAATATCACCGGTTTATAAGGGATTATTTTATATTTGGGTAATTTAAAGGTTTATTTATTAAATCTTAAGCTTAATGCTTCTTGTTGTCTGATCACCAATAAGATTGAAATGGTAAATCTAAAATGAACTAGACATAGGGATTTTAGGTTTCAGCCTTAGATTTAATAGCCCACGATCTTCCTTGAGGATAGATAACCCTTTAATAGATTCCTTACAGGATAGGAATATACCTGTCGGGCGGGGGTAATCATAATTGGAACTTAAACTTAATGAATCCAGGTAATGTGGTTGACATAGGAATATGGTTCAATTGGGTTATACTGGGTATTTGTAGTTGACCATCGGAAGAGGCTTTTACATAATTTAGTGTTCCAGGTTAATAAACTGATTTATTACACAAACATAAAATAATCACTTCATCTTTTAAATGATATTAAAAGAAGTCACAACCTTATATCTTTTTGTCTGTTATTTTCCTTAGTATTTTCTTTTATCTTTTTATTTATTTATTTAGCAAATCTTCAATCAACCAAATCAATTAAGCAATCAATTCCATTCTCTCTTTTAATTAGATATTTGTAATTAAATAGATTCAATAATTAATAACAACAGTAGGAATTAAGTCCTCGTGGGATCGATATTTTTATACTACTTGAACGATACGTGCGCTTGCGTTATACGTGTGTGTTTACGCCGGTCAATTACTTGAAAGAATATGGTATTCTTTCACAGTGGACTCCTCCTGGAACACCACAATTAAACGGTGTGTCCGAACGGAGAAACCGCACCTTGTTGGACATGGTGAGGTCAATGATGAGTCGCACTGAGCTACCAATATCCTTCTGGGGATACGCATTAAACAGTGCTATACTTATTTTGAATAAGGTACCGTCGAAGTCTGTTAAACAGACCCCATATGAGATATGGACAGGAAGGAAACCAGGTTTCTCTTTCCTAAAGATTTGGGGATGCTGGGCATATGTTAAACGTTTGGAAGGCACCAAACTTGAACCCAAATCTGATAAATGCCTTTTCGTTGGATATCCTAGGGAAACCAAAGGATATTACTTCTATTACCCACAAGAGAACAAAGTATTTGTTGCTCTACATGCGGTTTTCCTTGAGAAGGAATTCCTAAATGCAGTGGTAAGTGGGAGGAAAGTAGAACTCGATGAAGATCGTAGTGATACTGTTCCTGGCAATGAATCAACGACGGAACAAGAACAGACCATCCGGGATGAGTCTGTACCACAAACTTCACATACACAAGGACCGCGTAGGTCGGAGAGAGTCAGAACAGTACCTGAGAGGTATGGGTTCCTGATCTCACCTCATATAGATATTAATCTTATTGAGGATAATGAGCCGGCTACGTATGAGGAAGCGATACAAAATATCGATTCCGCGTTTATGGCAAGAAGCCATGAAGTCCGAGATGGATTCCATGTACGCCAACCAAGTTTGGACACTGGTTGATGCACCAGAAGGCGTAAAGCCTATTGGATGCAGATGGATCTTCAAGAAGAAGACCGACATGGATGGCAACGTACAAACGTACAAGGCTAGGCTTGTAGCGAAGGGGTATCGTCAACAATATGGTATTGATTATGACGAAACCTTCTCACCCGTTGCCATGATTAAATCCATTCGGATAATGCTTGCAATAGCTGCATATTTCGACTTCGAGATATGGCAATGGACGTTAAAACCGCTTTCCTTAACGGAAACCTTTTGGAGGATGTTTATATGCAACAGCCTGACGGTTTTATCGTACCTAGACTTGCAAACAAGGTTTGCAAGTTAAATCGATCCATTTATGGATTGAAGCAAGCATCACGGTCATGGAATCAGCGTTTTGATGAGATCATAAAGGAATATGATTTCGTGCAAAACGCAGATGACCCTTGTGTATACAAGAAGGTTAGTGGGAGAGCACTTACTTTTATTGTCCTTTATGTCGACGACGTATTGCTTATAGGCAATGACATTCCCATGCTAACGTCGGTGAAAGCTTGGCTTTCATTAAAATTCTCCATGAAAGATCTGGGAGAAGCAGCCTTTATTCTTGGAATAAAGATCTACAGGGATAGATCTAGAAAGCTGCTTGGACTCTCCCAGAGTACATACATTGATAAAGTGTTGAAGAGATTCAACATGGAACAATCCAAGAGGGGATTGGTTCCAATGGTACGTGGTACCTCTCTCTGTCTAAGGACATGTGTCCTAAGACTCAGGAAGAGAGAGACCACATGAGTCGGATACCGTTCGCCTCGGCAGTCGGATCGATCATGTATGCCATGATATGTACACGACCTGATGTCTCATATGCTTTGAGCATGTGCAGTCGCTATCAGGCCGATCCAGGTGAAGGTCACTGGATAGCAGTTAAGAATATCCTTAAGTATCTTAAACGAACTAAGGATGCTTTCTTAATTTATGGAGGTGGAGAACTTGCGGTATCTGGGTATACCGATGCAAGTTTCCAAACCGACAAGGATGACTACAAGTCGCAATCCGGGTACATTTTTTGCTTGAATAACGGAGCAGTGAGCTGGAAATCTTCCAAGCAAGATACTGTTGCCGATTCAACAACAGAAGCGGAGTACATCGCTGCATCTGAAGCAGCAAAGGAGGCAGTTTGGATCCGAAAGTTCCTAATCGGATTAGGAGTAGTTCCGTTAGCAGCTGAGCCCGTTCCATTGTATTGTGACAATAACGGGGCTATAGCACAGGCTAAGGAACCAAGGTCTCATCAACGGTCCAAGCATGTTCTTCGACGTTATCATCTGATTCGGGAGATTATACATCGTGGCGATGTAAAAGTCGAGAAGGTCACATCAGATGACAACATTGCAGATCCGCTGACGAAAGCTGTTCTACAGCAAGTTTTTGAACGACACATACATAGTTCGGGTATTAGATGCTTGAGTGACTGGCTATAGGCCAAGTGGGAGATTGTTAGACATTATGTCCCATAGCGTCACTGTTTGTAAATGATATTGTATTATTGTACAAAATTAACTATGTGATAATGAAATTGCCTTTTGCCGTTTTGTAATATTATTACTTTGACTTATAAATGGCGAAAGTCCATATGATTAGTACCTGGACTGAGAATGATATGAGACAGTATCAGTCCCCAAAGGTTTAATCATTAAATATCCCTAGTCGTAGTATTATCGAGACTGGACATCGATAATGCGGAATAGACTAGTATTGCGCTTGTGCACGTTGTGAGGGCACGACGGCATAGTTCTCATATATTTAAGTATTGGATACTTATGCAAGTGCGATAGGAGGTTGTGTTTTACCGATGGTACGGAAAACAGCTTCGCTCTGGATAGACCCCGCGGAATCCCATTGGTAGTATGTCTGCGTGTCTATGGGAGGCCGCATCAGGGTAGGTGTATATGGTCTTAACCTGAGACTTACATCGCTAGTACTTGCGACAATCGGTAAAACTTTAGTTTTGGTGGTTGGGGACCTTAACCGGTTCTGTGTACACCTCTTCTGGGTTTATCGAGAATCGTAGTGTACTGGATGTGATGTCAAGATGGAAGTATCGCTTCAGACATATGGAGGTGATGATCATGCAGGGCACAGAACTAGTACTCTATAAAAGGTTGCAACCGTCGGGACAATATGACAAGGTCAGGATTGTCCGATTTAAAGAGACTAGTTGCTTGATGTCCGATATATGTTTCGTACGGGGCAGACACATCTCCAGCCCCAGGCCTAGCATGTGATCATCCGATACTGGATCGATGTACGCAATACTACGGTATACTACGCCTGATACAGATCTTATATTCCTATAAGAATATTTCTGGAGAATTGGGTAGGCATGGCGCTTTGCTAGAAGCCAACCTTGTCTTGTAAATCGGTAAAGACGTAGTACGAGGTACGTACGTGTTCGGATTATCCGACGACCGTATTTACTGCCAAAATATCCGGAGATCTCTTGGGTCGCTTCCTGAAGATTCACCTATGATATTTGATTCGGACTTAATTAATCTTGGATTAATTGCGGAGAAACTTTATCTTGGATAAAGTGCCTAATTTAGAGAGAGAACGATTAATTTGGAATTAATCGATAAAATTATTATATTCGATATAATAATCGAAATTCGATTTCGACGCGAAATTAAAATTAGATTTTAATTCGGGCATACGAGTTAATTTAGAATTAATTCGTAAGCGACGTAAATAATAATTTCGCTAGGAGCGATTATTTATTTAAATCCGATTTAATTAACGTCGCGACGCTAGCTCGGTATTTCGGAAATATCGAACCCGAACGCGTGAGTGGACGTGGGCCCACTTTCATTGGGAAACGTGTGGGGCCCACATGACACTTGTCATTATATGCATTATTTTATTGATAAGGCATTGCATGTTAATAGTGTACAAAACACTCTAAGGCATTGCATGGTGATAGTGTGCATTACACTCAAAGGCTTTGCATGGAGTTTGAGTGTTTGACACTCTAAGCCATTGCATGGTTTATGTCATAGATTTATTATTTATTTAATAAATTATAACATAAATATAAATTGATTTTTGGTAAAACAAAGATCAATTAATTTAAGACTTTACACAAAATCTCTCTTCTCTCTCAAATTGCCGTGAACTCCATTGACAAGGGCAAGGAAGATTTGATCTTCTATTTCTCCATTTTTGCTAGCACAAGCAAGGGATCAAAAGAGGTGATAGGGAAACCATCAAAGAGCTTGGAATACAAAAGCTTGGAGCTTCAAGTCTTCTTCCTCCTCTTGGCCGAATCTTCCACAACTTGGAGCTTCTACCATTTGATCATCTTCTTCATCACAAGGCATTGTAAGTATGATTCCGCCATACTTCATGTTTATATATATATTCTTTATAGTATTTCACATGCTTAATCTTTGTTTGGGACATATTATAGAAACCAACAGTTGTGCCCTCACAACATGCACAAGTGCAGTACTAGTCTATTCCGCATTATCGATGTCCAATCTCGATAATACTACGACTAGGGATATTTAATGATTAAACCTTTATGGTTGATACTGTCTCATATCATCATAATCCGGAACTATCATAGGGACTTTTACCATTATATATCAAATAAATAAATTACAAAACGGTAAAAGGCAATTTCATTACTACATAGTTAATTTTGTACAATAATACAATATCATTTACAAAATAGTGACGCTATGGGTCATTACTGTCTAACAATCTCCCACTTGGCCTATAGCCAGTCACTCAGCATCTAATACCTGAACTATGTACATGTCGCTCAAACTTTTCTCGAGGAATAGCCTTCGTCAGCGGATCTGCAATATTATCCTCTGATGCGATCTTTTCGATCTTCACATCGCCACGATGTATGATCTCTCGAATCAGATGGAATCGTCGAAGAACATGTTTGGATCGTTGATGAGACCTTGGTTCCTTAGCCTGTGCTATAGCCCCGCTATTGTCACAATACAATGGAACGGGCTCAGCTGCTAACGGAACTACTCCTAATCCAATTAGGAATTTTCGGATCCAAACTGCCTCTTTTGCTGCTTCAGCTGCTGCAATGTACTCCGCTTCAGTTGCTGAATCGGCAACAGTATCTTGCTTGGAAGATTTCCAGCTCACTGCTCCGTTATTCAAGCAAAATATGTACCCGGTTTGCGACTTGAAGTCGTCTCTGTCGGTTTGGAAACTTGCATCGGTATACCCAGATACCTCAAGTTCTCCATCTCCATAGATTAAGAAAACATCCTTAGTTCTTTAAGATACCTAAGGATATTCTTAACCGCCATCCAGTGATCATGTCCTGGATCGGCCTGATATCGACTGCACATGCTCAAAGCATAGGACACATCAGGTCGTGTACATATCATGGCATACATGATCGATCCGACTGCCGAGGCGAACGGAGTCCGACTCATGTTGTCTCTCTCATCTTGTGTTTTAGGACACATGTCCCTAGATAGAAGACGCCATGTGATGTTGGCAACAGTCCCTTCTTGGACTGATCCATGTTGAATCTCTTCAACACTTTATCAATATATGAACTCTGGGAGAGTCCAAGTAGCTTTCTAGATCTATCCCGGTAGATCTTTATTCCTAGAATAAAAGCTGCTTCTCCCAGATCTTTCATGGAGAATTTCAATGAAAGCCAAGCTTTCACCGACGTTAACATGGGAATGTCATTGCCTATAAGCAATACATCGTCGACATAAAGGACAATAAAAGTCAGTGCACTCCCACTAACCTTCTTATATAAACAAGGATCATCTACGTTTTGAATGAAATCATATTCTTTTATGACCTCATCAAAACGTTGGTTCCATGACCTCGATGCTTGCTTCAGTCCATAAATGGACCGATTTAACTTACAAACCTTGTTTGCAAGTCTTGGTGCGATAAAACCGTCAGGTTGTTGCATAAAACATCCTCCAACAGGTTTCCGTTAAGAAAAGCGGTTTTAACGTCCATTGCCATATTTCGTAATCGTAATATGCAGCTATTGCAAGCATTATCCGAATGGATTTAATCATGGCAACGGGTGAGAAAGTTTCATCATAATCAACTCCAAGTTGTTGACGATACCCCTTCGCTACGAGCCTAGCTTTGTACGTTTGTACGTTGCCATCCATGTCTGTCTTCTTCTTGAAGACCCATTTGCATCCAATAGGCTTTACGCCTTCTGGTGCATCAACCAGTGTCCAAACTTGGTTGGTATACATGGAATCCATTTCGGCCTTCATGGCCTCTTGCCATAAAGTGGATTCAATACCTTGTATCGCTTCTTCATACGTAGCCGGTTCAGTATCCTCAATAAGATTAATATCTACATGAGGTGAGATCAGAAATCCATACCTCTCAGGTATTACCCTGACTCTCTCCGACCTACGCAGTCCTTGTGTAATTGAAGATTGTGGTTCAGTCTCATCCTGGATGGACTGTTCATGTTCCGTTCTTGATTCATGCCAGGAACAGTATCACTACGACTTTCATCGAGTTCTACTTTCCTCCATTAAACACTGTATTTAGGAATTCCTTCTCAAGGAAAACCGCATGTAGAGCAACAAATACTTTGTTCTCTTTTGGGTTATAGAAGTAATATCCTTTGGTTTCCTTAGGATATCCAACAAATAGGCATCTATCTGATTTGGGTTCAAGTTTGGTACCTTCCAACGTTTGACGTATGCCCAGCAACCCCAAATCTTCAGGAATGAGAAACCTGGTTTCTTTCCTGTCCATATCTCATACGGAGTCTGTTCAACAGACTTGACGGAACCCTATTCAAAATAAGAATTGCACTTTCTAATGCATGTCCCCAGAAGGATATAGGCAGCTCAGTGCGACTCATCATCGACCTTACCATGTCAAGCAAGGTACGGTTTCTCCGTTCAGACACACCATTTAATTGTGGTGTTCCAGGAGGAGTCCATTGTGAAAGAATACCATATTCTTTCAAGTAATCTTGAAAGTCATTACTTAAGTATTCGCCACCACGGTCCGACCGTAATGTTTTAATACTCTTGCCTGTTTGTTTTTCAACTTCGTGTCGAAACTCTTTGAATTTCTCAAAAGTTTCCGACTTGTGCATCATTAGATACACATAACCATAACGTGATGCATCATCCGTAAAGGTTACGAAG
>SKCR01003031.1:0-17095 GCA_019454045.1 Zanthoxylum bungeanum | reverse complement strand
TCTCTAGTTTTCGGTATCAACGAGTAAGTGAGTTGGTGCCGAGAATTAAAAAAAGATGGTGGTGCATGAAGCCAAAGACTGAACTGGTTTCCTCAGACTGATACTCCCATGGGCACCTCATATTGCTTCAACCTGATATCTCATGGTACCTTTCCAATACTTTGAATATTTTTGAAGAAACGACTTCTCTCTCATGTTGATGTTCAATCCTGAACAAGCCCAGAATCTCAGGTCTGCCCCACCTCATAACGAGTATCACAACTGCAAACTTCATTGCTTATTGTGAAACCCTACATCGGGTTCACAACCCAAATCCAAAACCATTGTTGCTGATTCATATCTGGTCATCTCTTCCACGACTTTCTCGGACGGAAGAAGTCGACTTGAACTAACTCTGGTTGATCCATCATTTTGGATTTGCTCAAAGAAGCTCATCTTATGCCACCTCGGACTGATGCACGTTATTAAAATGTTGCGATCCCGGAAGAGGATGATCTTCAAAGATCTGCAAAACAAAACATATGTCATGTGGGAAAACTCTCATCGGGCTATTGCACAGCAAAATGGGCCTCGGTGGGACGTAACCTAGACCCGAGCTGATAATAATATATCGGCCATAAGGGAATGTTCTCTCCTTTTTCCATCAACACTCGACCATGAGAGAGAAACTCCACCCCATGCCAACGAAGATAACAAGGCCTCAGTGGGACATAACCTGACCCCGAGCCATAATAAGCACTTGGCCACAAGGGAATGCTCCTTCATTGTGCCACTAAACATTTGGCCATGGGGGAGAAACTCTGACCCTATGCCAACAAAGATAATAAGGCCTCGGTGGGATGTAACCCGACCTTGAGCCACAATAAGTACTTGGACACAAGGGAATGCTCCTTCTTGTGCCACTAAACACTTGGCCATAGGGGAGAAACTCTGACCTGATGCCAACAAAGATAATAATGTCTCGGTGGGACGTAACCCGATCTCGAGTCACAATAAGTACTTAGCCATAAGGGAATGCTCCCTCCTTATGCCACTCAATACTTGGCCATGGGAGAGAAACTCTGACCCTATACCAACAAAGATAATAAGGCATGACCCTATACCAACAAAGATAATAAGGCATCGGTGGGACGTAACCTGACCCCGAGCCATACTTGCAATGGTTACATAGGGGCGTCAAACGCCACGCCGGTCCTCTCACCCAACATTTTATGGTTACCCCGAGGTGTCAAATTCCATGCCGGTCTTCAATGACTTCGAATCATACGTGTTGTGGTTACTTGGGGACGCCAAACACCACGCCGACCCTATCGCCCAACATCCTATGGTTACCTTGAGATGCTAAACGCCATGTTGGCTCTCTCTCCCAACGTGCTATGGTTACTCCGAGGTGCCAAACGTCACGCTGGTCTTTAATGACTTCAATTCATACGTGCTATAGTTACTTAGGGGTGCCAAATGCCACGCTGGCCCTCTCGTCCAACGTAATATGGTTACCCTGTGGCGCCAAATGCCACAGAGGTCTTCAATGACTTCACGGGTTTCCCCTCGAAGGTGCATATCATTGGGTTGTGACGCTTCTCCCCGGGGAATTAATAATGACACCTGGGATTGGTGTGTCACGGGGGGTTCGCACTTTTCCCACATGTCCTTCACCCATTCACATATCCCGACAACGAGTATCTCACAAGAATATTAAACATGTAATTCCCATCTAAATAATAAATAAGAAAGGTGATCAAGTTTTTATTTAAGAAAGAGAAAGCCTTATTCATATTCAAGGGATCTATTGTCTATCTTACAACTCTTTGAGTGTCATCTTAAGAGAGACTCTATTGAAATATCCCATCAGCACCTCAGCATTTCAGGGCTTCTTGAGCTAGGTATCATCCAGCTGCCCTAAGCGATAGGTACCTGACCTGATGACTGTCACTATCAGCGTTGGTCGGACTTCATAACCACTTGGTCTATGCAATCATTCAGGTAGTTATTCCTTACCAAGTCATTCATCTGCTCCTACAGGTCTCTATATCTTTTTATGATGTGTCCCCTCAGATTATGGTGCATACAATAAGCTTTGTTGTCCATTTTATCAATGGGAAACCTCTTTGGGACGGGCTCAGCCAATAGACATTTATCTTGGATTTCCGGAACTATATGGGCCAGGGGTATGTTCAGGGGGTGCGCACCGTTCCTATATCGACATGGTAGACCTAGACATGCGGCCTTCTATCATGTACTTGATTATTCTAAGGCATCGGTCTGAACTTCTTTTGCCTCAGGACCATGCTCCTAATGTCTCTGCCCAAATCCCACTGATTTTCTGACCTGAGTATATTTTTCCTCTGGGTGCCCCCTCATCGGGTAATCTTCTCCCCTTCTTCTATTAGCAAAAACTTCGATGCATGCTCCAAAGCCGCGGCATAGTCCGGTATCTCCTGGATCCTCATATGAGACCATAACCTCCCGACCTTGAGGGCCCCTTTAAAACTTTTCAGCGCCTCCGGGGACTCATTATCCTCGACCTCTAATATCAGGTTATGATATTTATCGACAAAGCTTTTCAAAGACTCATCGTCTCTCTGCTTCATCAATCTCAATGATCCGATCGTCTTCCTCGGCATCATGTCCATTTAAAGTGCTGCACAAAGGATCACCACAACTACACAAAGATGTTGATACTCCCCGAGATCGAGTTCCTGGACCATAGGCTAGTTGACATGCCCAAAGTTAAAGGGAACACCTTGCAGATGGCCTCTCCAACCATTCCCTGAATTTCCATCAATAAAACAAACTTTTCCACGAGACTTAGGGTCTGTGCTGCCTTTGTAAACATTCATGGAGGACATAGTGAATCTCCTGGGAAACTCCATCGCCATAACTTCTTTTGTGAAAGGGGACGTTGTCTCCATGTCTTGGTCACCCCTTGGTCCGTCTTTTATACTTTTTTTCCACTACCTCATCTTCTTCTAAAACCAACTCCTCATCTGGTTCTCAGAACTGTCATGTTCTCGACCATGGGTTTCCCGGCGTCTTCCACTCCAAGCATGATGTCTTCCATAACTATGAACTTCATACCCCTCCCCTAAGTGTCGTTCCAGCTTGTTCTCCACGAAACCTAGGGTGTTACTAGAAGATTCTGGAGTTCGCTTGCCTTCATCTTCTTCTCACAACTCTCTCGCTAGTACAGCCCCGACAACGATTACAGATCTCATTCTATGTTACTCTTCTTCTCTTTCTCACCATCTCCGTCCACTCCGGTGATCTTCTTTCCTCTCACTACCTCATCTCTTCTTTACATGAGGCCTGCTTCTCCCCTCTCCCCCGTATTCTTTTCTAATTTTTCCAACTTCTCCATCATGGTCTTTCATGAAGGTTTGAGTTGATTCTCTCTTTTTCTGAGCTTCTTCTCTTTCATTTCACATGGTTTCTTCCATTTTCTCAATCCACTCCGTCGTCGCAGCCTCTGAAGATCTATGATTCTCGTCTCATGTCATCATCTCAATGTGTTTACTGCTTCTCGTACTAGTTCTCACAGATGACGCCAACTGTTGACGATTATTTTTCGTTCCAAGGGTAATTCGGGAAAATCACTCCTCGAACAAACCTCCATCAACTGTGAATTTGTTTGGTTTGGGGACTAAATGCAAACTTAGCAAAAGATGAGAAAACGTACAGATAAAACATAGTGTTTAACGTGGTTCGATGGGATGGACCCGACCTACGTCTACGGGCACAAAGAAAATGAAGTTTTTATTAAGACCTCGGGTCAGACCGAGTTCCAACTATCTCTCACTTACACTAAGATTTTTGCTCTCTTTTACAAGTGAAGAAACAAATTAGCCAACCATTTACAATGAGTTCTTAACCCTTTTATATACTAGGACAAACTCCACTGTTTCACTAACTTCGTGACGTCAGCCACGTGAACCTACCATCTGACACAACTATTGGGGTTGGTGCTCAGAGCGCCAATTTCCTTTTGTATTTCCTTGTAAATACTCTTGTGAACGTTTTATTATGAATAAAATAAGCAGTTTCTATAATATAATATATCTTTTAATATATTAAAGACGTAATTGACCTTAGAATGATTAGTCATGATATAGTTGTAAAAGCGTCGCAACTGACATTGAGTTGTATCATGACGTTATCATTCTTAGATTGTTCCTGGTCAAGGTTTACACTACTTGGTCAGTAAAGTAAACCTGTTGAGACTGGTACATGCCGTATACTGGAATATATGATTCCAATTGTTTCTCAATGAACAATGAGTCTTGGAGACTCATATCGACGTGTAGGTGTTTATAGCGGATAAACATTGAACGACTCACCGAATATTCTGAATGGATGGTACACCAACGTCAATAAGAATCTTCTCGGGTTGAGTAGCATAAGTGATTCTTTGACTTGAGATACCATTGTGGGCACATGAGACATCTTATATACTTTGATGACAGTCACATCACCGATCTATTTAAATCAGACCTCCGCATGTTCGTTGGGTGTGGACAGATCCTCAGGGTGTCCTCTGTGTGTCAATATATGATCCGTCAATTCTGTGTACAGAGCATAGGTAGTCCATATATGATTAGAAATCAGATAAAAACTATGGGCCTGTGGTATACTTTAGAAGGAAGTTCTAAGTATTCTTTTTAGAGATTGCTAATAGAGACGTCGATGGGATTGTCCCCATAGATATTTGACGTTTACATCTATATCTCTGGGATATATCAGGATACCTGTGACGGAGAAATTAAACATATGTCATGACCTCAACCTGTATGATTCAGCGAGTTTATCTATGGTCGTCATAATTTACGGGTGGGTAAATTATGGACACGAAATTGGATTTTGTGACGGATATGCCTGAATCTAGAGTCTCACTAGTGAAAATATACTCGTAGAGTACTAGGGCAACTATTATGAATAATACTGATTATTTATAAGTTGTTTAACGGTTAAATGAAAAATACATACAAATGGACCTAATGATCATTTCCTAATTAATGTGTATTTGTATTTAATGCATGATTTTATTAAATACACATTAATTAAATGTCAAATTGTGATATTTGACATATATCATAAATATATATGTATTTGAATATTTAAAGTAAATATAATCATATATTTAAAATATTTGTGTTTAAATAATTATTTAATTATTTAATTGCTAAATAATTAAATTAATTAAAATATAAATATCTTAGGTTATGATTATCTTAGGTAATGACTTTAGTTGATTTATTTGACTTATTGTAAATCATTAAATGTAGTAATGATCAAATACACAAGTTGATAAAATTGACTTTAATGAAACAAAAAAAAATATCTAGATATTTTATATGCTCACAAATTCGGCCAAGGGAAATTTTGGAGAGTATAAATTATTTTGTTTCATTTTTCATTCATTAGGTTAAACAAGATACCAAAATCATAAAAAAAAAAAAAAAAGTTGAGAGCAAAGTTGAAGAACCAAAGAAAAGGCTTGAAAAATACTTTGATTTTGTAAGTTTTTTCTTAAATTTTTCAACTTAGAAATTATTTCTATCATGCTTAGCTTCAACAAGTGTTGCTAGGATGTTGTCTCTACATTTTTATTTGTGATTAAATGGTTGTGAACTTATTTGAAAGCTGAAAGCATGTATGATAATAAAGTGAGCATGAAATAAGTTCTTAAGCTCTCTTTTGATTAATTAGTAATCAAGTTGTCATTCTAGAATTGCTTAGCCACTCATAGATGACCTAGAATTGTTCTTGATTTGTTTCATGTTGGTGAGACTTGTTTGGTGTAGCAAAGATTGAATTAAAGTATTGAATTTGTTCAATTTTGTGTAATTTGTCAATTTGAAGAAATTATAAAATTAGGGTTCATAAATCTTTCCAAATTTGGGACTTTTCATATATGTGATGTATTATGATGTGTATATGATGCATATTAATTTTTAGGCTGATTGGATTTGATCTTGACATGTTTTGATCAAAATGGACCAAATTACAAAAATTGAAAAATTAAAGACTGTTCGGCAATTTGAGATTTTTTGGGGATTTTGTTGCAATTTATTTTTGATATGTTGGACATGTTGAAAATCATTTTGGAATTGATTTAGAATCATCCAAAATTGTTTTTCACAATCTGAGGACTAAATTGAACAAAAATGCAAAGTTTATAAGTCAAACGGTAATTTTCAAGAAATATGATTTCTTTAGTTAAATTCCAGTTTTTACGTATTGGGTAATTAAATAAATAAGTTTATTTAATTGATACAAGAAAATTTATTGAAATCAGAAAATTTTGATTTTCTGTATTCCGCTGCGTTACCGGATATTCCTTATAAAACCCTACAACAACTACTCTATAAGTAGTAGTTGTGCCGCCTAACACAACTATTATCAGCCATATATCTCATTAAACCAAGCTATTCTACCCTCTGCTACGCGTTTCAGCCCATGTACAGCAAGCACCCCAGTTGTTCCTACGCGATTGAGTGTGTCAGTCAATAAACTCGTAGCTCTGCTACGTCCCATCAGTCGTTGGCCTACTTCTATCTCATCAATCCTTGGGAAGCCCAAACTTTCGTTTAGGGCTTACGTCTCCCATTTGAGAACACAATGTTGCAACTCTGACCAACATCCCCGGGTCGGTCCGTCGGAACATGTAACATCCTTCATTGCATCTACTATTAGATCGAGTCGGTGTGCGAGACACACGGTGCTCAGTCTGATTTCCTCTCATTTCCTCGACCGGGTCTAATCTGTTGAGTCGATCCTGATTCCAGAGGCTGACACGAGGCTCTGAATATCGAGTCTGATGTCGAGGCTACTCTGAGAGTCTGATGTTGGGCCGGACCTGACAACCTCGGGTCATTCTTTCATAGATGTTCGAGTCTTGTCGAGTCAGATACTTTCTTATCAGGTCGGGTCAGTTTCCCAATCTATCCTCTAGTTCTACCTCAGGTTGCCTCTCTACACCTCGGTAGGGGTGTCAAAACGAATCAACGAATCGAATTTGTATCGAATCATAAATGAATCGAATCAAAATGTAATGGATTCGTATTCGATTCATTTATTAAATGAATCCTAATATCAGGATTCGTATTCGATTCGTTTATTTAACGAATCGAATACGAATATTCGTGTAGTCATTATATTATTTAATATAATAATTTACCATAATTGATTTAAATTAATTCTTCATAAATATATACATATAAAATATGTAATTAATATATTTATTAAAAATACCTCACCAGATATCGAAAATATTATTTTTCTATGGTAATTAGCCATAATTTCTCGAATTTTAATTGAAAAATAACAATAACTAGTAAAAAAAAATAATAAAACGAATCCTAAACGAATAAACAAACCAATGAGCTTAAATTCGTATTTGATTCGTTTAAAAATCGAATCGAATGAATAAACGAATTCTACCCAAATTGCCACCTCTACACCTCGGGCTCAGGCCCCTCTATCTGACCTCTCATTCTCACAAGTACCTTGAGCTTTTATTTGTCAAGTGTAAAACTCACTTTACCCTTCCTTAGGATTCTGACTTTTTAGATGGCGAAAAATCACCGTCAACAAAATAATTTGTTTTTCATTCAGGATATCATTACACGTGTTGACGGCTGATTTTCGTCTCAGGGGCAATATCAGGATAGTACTCCCGGGACAATCCTCCTTCAACCTTTAATTTGTTTGGTTATGGGAAGACCAAAGGCAAATTTGATAAAAGGTGAGAAAAAATACACAGATTGACAAGAGAGTTTTAACGTGGTTCGGCGGAGCGAATCCAGCCTACATCCACGGGCACAAAATGGTGGGGGTTATTTTTATTGCCAAAATCGACTCGACCAACCTGTTTTGAGCAAGGTCTGAATGTGGCAGAGCAGTTGATAGAGCTTTTACAAGTGGTGTTCTTTCTTTTCGTTATAAGTTTGTTATGCGTAAAACCCAACCTATACAAATGAGACTACCATCCCTTTATATACTAAGAAAGTATAACATTGTTCCTCCAAATTATGACGTTTCCCGCGCGGTCTCTGATTGATTGACGGGTTCTCTACCCCAGGTCTGCCCTCGCCAAAAGCAAACCTGCTATCTGACGGTCTGTCACATCACTCTGTCTTCTCCGCTGCCACACGCAACAATAATGGTGACAGCCTGTAAAGTGTCTTTGGGAAATGACACAGGTCGAAAGGAAAAATCCAGCCCTTCTGATCTTCTGTCGGTCTTCAAGAGGTCGGCCAAGTAACTTACCGATCTTCCAAATTATTTCTGCCCTGAGCCGAAATACTCGAGCTCACCAATCTGCCCAAGGGGGCGGGATAGAATCGAACCGGGCCGACGACCCAAAGTGGTCGGCCATTGGTCTGATGTGGTCGGTCTCTAAAACCTTATCGTGCTACATCCTCTGGCCGATCATGCATAAGAAACTAGAGTGATACACATCCTCTGACCCCTGGTCCTCCGGATGAGGTGAATTTCCCTCTCTGTGCAAAATACTTAGCCGTATAAATCTTCATCAACATATGTCCTCTAGTTCTCGGTTCCAATGAGTGTATGAGTTGGGGCCGGCAACTACAAAAGTTGAAGTGATCCGATCAACTAACATGTGGCCAGTCTCAGAAATAAAACAGAGAACCTTCCCGGACCTCGCTTAAACTATCATCGGCCATCCCCGGGTACTCGGTCACAAACATACAGATGCTTTTCCAACTATCTTCTCAATTGAGTCAAATTCCTCTTTTACCCTTATGATAGCTGCCCCTCGAGAACCGCAGACTATCATGTCTCCATAAAAGCCCATCAAATCAACTTTAAAGTTTTATCTGATCGTGCCATTTGTCAAAAGCTCATGGTCTTCCCACCAAGAACTCAAATCAATCAGCTGTTCCCGAGGTAGCCAATGCCTTTTAATCCCGGCCGTTCATCCTAACATGATCAAATGTAGCCTAAAGATGACATGCGGCGCACATCCAAAAATTATCTCGATCCAACGGCCATAAACACACCGTGGTGACTATAAGAAAGCAGAGCAACGCTCCTTTCTTCCTTTTACGACACCTGCAACTCTCAACTGTAGAAGTCACTTTACTCGTGAGACCCGCAGACTTCCAACCGTCCATACCAACTGCTGATTCTTCTTCTCAAACCAAGTAAGTTTTCGCTCGACCATTCTTTCTTCATTTGCTGTATTTTACCATTGTTGTTTGGTACTTTCAGACTTTCTTCTAGTTGTTGCCTTTTTCTTTTTTTATTCTTCTGGCATGCTAATCTCCTCATTCTGTGTTGCAAATTTTGTTTCGGATCTGGTGTTGGATGTGTTGTACATATATTTTCTGGTTGTTGACCGGCGTAAACACACACGTATAACGCAAGCGTACGTATCGTTCAAATAGTATAAAAAGTATCGATCCCACGAGGACTTAATATCTAAACTATTAATTTTATGAAGTCAAATGATTACTAGTATCTAACGGATTGATTGATTGATTTGAAATGGTGACGATTCTAAATTTAAAAGCAAGTAAATAAGATTGTCAAAAGTAGGTTTTAAGAAAATTCAATATTAAAAACTATCTAGGGTTGTGATTTCTTTTAATATCATTTTAAAGATGAAGTGGTTATCTTAAAGTTGGGTAATATATTGATTTATTAACCTGGAACACTAAATTATGTAAAAGCCTCTTCCGATGGTCAATTTCAAATACCTAGTATAATCCAATTGAATCATATGTCTATGTCAACCAAATTACCTAGATTCATTAAGATTAAGTTACAATTAAGGCTACCCCCGCCCGACAGGTATATTCTTATCATGTAAGGAAATCTATTAAAGGGTTATCTATCCTCAAGGAAGATCGTGGGCTATTGAGTCTGAGGTCTTAAACTTAAATTCCATATGTCTAGTTCATTTTAAGTTTACCTAATCAATTTTATTAATGGCCAGTTAATTAAAAAGCATTAAGATTAAGACTCAATAAATAAATCTTTATATTACCCAAACTTTAATTTAACCCCTTATAAACCGGTGATATTAAAATTCATCACAACCCCAGATAACTAATTTAGTTACAACACATAACTAGGGCTGGTAAAAACTTGAAAATAAAAGACATGAAGTAAAAATGCGGTAAAGTAAATACTGAAAAGTAAATTACAATAAAATAAAATGCTAAGGTAAAAGGAATTACTTTTACTACTACTAATTTAGATATCCCCATAAAATAATATATAAACTTGTGATAATATTACCAACCGACCAATCTGGCGGTATCCTGATTAAGTCAAATTAAGTCCAACCAGCCATTAAGGCGGTAATATTTGTCCATAAACCAGCCATAAAGGCGGAACCAAAATTAAATTACCAACCGACCAATCTGGCAGTATCCTTGATTAGTCAGGTTTAAACCAGATTAAAATTAAATTACCAACCGACCAATATAGCGGTATCCTTTTTAAGTCAAATTTTAAATAGTGAATATATTATTTTTAAGGGAGATTAATCTAAATAGCAATAGAAAAAGAATTACCTTTCACCCTAGCTGGGGAAGTTACCTCCTCATGGTGAATAGTAAAAACTGTAAAAAGTAAAGAAAATAAATTACTATTATTACAAAAAATAATTAAAATTATTACAAAGCTAAAAACTAAAAATTAAAAGAAACTTAGAAAGAGAAGAACTCCCTATTTACATCAAAGAAATTGGAGAGAATGGTACAACAAAATCTGAAATTTCGAGCTCAATTTATAGGCGTGGATAGCCCTCGGGCGTCGCGACGCCAAGAGCTTCGGCGTCGCGACGCTGGAACAGTGATTCGTGGCATGCTCTCGGCTTGACACGTGGCAATTCGGATAAGAGGCGGCTGAGAGAGCTCAATTATGATGCTGACGTGGCGATGATGTGGCACTGACATGGCAAGGCGGCGCTGAGAACAATATCGGCACCGTAGGATTGCGACACGTGGAGACACGTGTCATGTTGTGATTGGCTGATGATGACATGGCATGTTGACTCAGTTGACCTGCTGACGTGGCATGTTGACTTAGTTGACCTGCTGCGTGTATGATGACGTGGCAATACGCGTGGAAGAGTTGACTTGGTTGACCTGCTGACGTGGCGACACGTAGTATGACACGTGGCACATGTGGAAATAGTAATTTTCGGCACCGTAGGATGATGACACGTGGCACGGCGCACTTTAGCAGATCGGCTGTGATGGTGACACGTGGCACGGCGCACGTTAGCAAAGTCAAACTCTCAAATTCTGACCCGTTGACCCGACGCACATTAGCAGCTCTGGTTCACGTTAGGCGTCGCGACACCAATGGCTTGCGCGTCGCGACGCGTAAAAATTACCGAAATGCCCTTTTTGCCAATTTTTCCTGTTTTGCTCCAAATCACCTCCAGAATGACCTGAAACTTTATTTATCTACAAAATAACACAAAACACATCAAAATATTCACAAGACTCAAGAAACTATACAAAATATTAGGTTAAATGAGTGGGAAATAGTGATATAAATACCACTCATCACACCCCCAAACCTAACATTTTGCTAGTCCTCGAGCAAAACACAGAATAACATAAACATCTTTAAAATAAAATTTAACTAAGCCACTTTCGTAGGGATTACGGTTGCATTTAGCATATGCAACAAGCCTTAAACCCCTAGGTGTCCCTAGTGGACGAGTTGTAGTCTCGTGAGGGTTACAGCAATGATACCCACAAACATTTTACAAAAGTAAAAAGGTATTAAAACTAATGCACACAAAAGCAAAAAGACAAGCGAAAATAGAATAAAGAAGTTAGTGACTAATCAGGTGAAACTTCTACTCCAAGTTACTAGTTGTTTTGTTTCATTCTAAATTACCAAATAAGTAAATTCTCCGATTATTTTTACCATTCTTCATATACACAGACAACATAATATTAAACAACTCATTTTTGCCCACGGCAGTCATAAAGTGCAGTTGATAAGAAAGTAATATTTTTGTCCTAAAGTTCTATCAGATTTCACACCTTTTTGTAGCAATGGAATAATTTTTCTTATTTTTCTGATTTTTTCTTTGATTTTTTTTCTATTTTTTTATTTATATACAATATCTTCCATCTATGTAACGAGTGTTGGGTCGGTGGCTGGCAAACCAGTTGGCTTTAAGGCACCAGGTGTTAAGACACCGATACGGACTTAATTACTCAGACTTCAGATATATATATTTTTGCAGCATCTTTGATCCATGTAGCGAGCTTTGGGCCAGTGACTCCCAAACCAGTTGGCTTTAGGGCACTAGGTGTTAAAACACACTTACAAACTTAATAACTCGGATCTCAGATTATTATTATTTTTTTACTCCATCACTTTTTGAGATGCTTCCTCCGATTAAACTAGAGCACTGAATATTACAAACTTTTTAATTTTAGCTCATGTCCGTATGTTTCCATGTATGTTGATAATACCTGTCAACTGAGCATATGAAGATTCATTTTAGTCAGTGTTATGGAGAATTCACAAATTAAATAATTTAAAAGGAAATAAACAAAAATTAACTTGTTTCGAAATAAATGGTTTGAGATACGTATCAGGAGTGGAAACTCCTTACTCGGCTATCTTTTACCAAATTCACCTTTTTAGTCAAAACACAAAAAACGCAAAATATTTTTGTAATTTTTTTGAAATTTTTCCAATTTTTTTGTATTTTTCGAAAAATTTTGGACTAAAAATAAAAACAACATACAAAATAAAAACAATGTACTAATCAACTAATTCCCTCCCTCAAACCTAAATGAGACATTGTCCCCAATGTCTTAAACAGTAGAAGAAGAGTTTAGAAAATAATACCTGGTTAGCTGAAAATCTACAGGAATTTAAAGGTTAAAATCCAGATTAATCCGACGCATCTTACCACGATCGTCCTCAGACCAATTTATCTTTGAAAGAATATGGTCAACTCGTGGTTCATAGGTTATGAGTTGGTCTATTAAATCCGGAGCAGTTCTGGCAGTAAATATGAGTTCTTTCAAAGGTTTTGACACGAACCCATTTCTCCGAGCATCATCAAGAAACACACAAAGAAAATCATAAAATCCATCAACGTTGAGCAATCCGATTGGTTTCTGGTGTATGTTCAGGTTCGCCCAAGATAGCACAATAAAAATTTCCTCCAATGTACCCAAGCCACCTGACAAAGTAATAAAAGCATCAGCACGGTTAATCATTTCTACCAAACGTTCAGACATACCTGGCACGATCAGTTCCTCTCTGTTTGATGGTTCAATAAGATTTGCCTCTGCCAAGGGTTTTGGGATGATTCCCAAAACGTGACTGCCTCCTTCCTGTACGGCCTTTGAAACGATCCCCATTAGTCCAAGATTTCCTCCGCCATATATTAAGTGCATATTCCTTGCAACTAAGACTCGACCTAATTCTTGTGCTGCTTCTACGTATTGTGGTTTAGTACCAACACTACTACCGCAAAACACACAGATGTTTTCAACTCGTCTTCTTGAAGTAGCTTCCATGTTTTACTCTGGATGTCTTCAAAAGTGCAATGATGAGTTGAATTTATAATACCTGAAAAGGGTGAGTAAAATAATAGCACTAGTACCTGCCAAATGACAATTATTAGTTAAACAAATCGTGATAGTCAAAAAGGTTTGGATCCTGTCGGAGAAAATAAAAGAAAACAACAAAACAAATTACAATTATTAGGAAAAGACAAAGAGATATAATATTTACAAGAAAAGTAGCGGCTTGGTCGACGTCTATGCGTCAGGGACAAGCTTCCCATCCAATTTTCATATAAATTGGCAAACATGGTCTTTTTGAGTCAGATTCCCGAGACTTAACAGTTGTCTTTCTTTTTGAAATTGTGTATGTAATTTGCGAAAGGCTATGTGAACATATCCACTAGGATGCGTCTCAAAAGTTGAAGATATATCATCTAAAGACTCCTTACTCAAGCCATCCCTAATGAATTTAATTTTATCTTCGCGATTATCAGACACCATTCCTAAAGAACGACAACGAGTATTGCAATTCCATCGTGCACATTTGTAACAAACACCCATTTGCTTAGCTCTACGTTCTTTGCATAGGTGCTTCTTCCAAAACCAGGCGGATGTGAAATAAAAGAGTCAGAAGACTCACCTGCCAATCAGACCCGTGCTTCAATTACCCAACGAATATCATTAGGAACACCGTGAATTGTTAGTAACCTCATTCGTTCCAAGCGAGCTTTGTAGACTTTCATCAGAGATTTTTGAGGGAGAGAAGGAAATTGCTTGTGAAGATTTGTGAGAGCTTCTTCCATCTTGAAATGACTTAATCTGCAAAAACTAAACACACAAAATTAAATCACACCAAATCACAATATATACACAAATTGCATGGGTTGCCTCCCTGCGAGCGCTAATTTTAAAGTCGTCAGCTAGACTTTTACTTCTCGATCGTTAGGTTGGATCTGAAAGTGTGACACTTTCTTTTTGTCGCTCAACTGATTCTCCCTAGTAGTGTTTGACACGCTGACTGTTAACTTTGAATGTGTTGTTGGTGTTAGGATCCAGTAACTCAACAGTTCCATAAGGTAAAACCGGAGTGATCACAAATGGACCTGACCACCTAGATTTCAACTTTCCAGGGAGAAGTTTCAACCTCGAGTTGTATAACAACACCTGCTACCTTGGTTCCAACTGTCTGTGCACTATTTTTCGGTCATGCCATTTCTTTGTCTTTTCTTTGTATAATCTGGCATTCTCATAAGCCTGTAGGCGAAATTCCTCCAATTCGTTAAGTTGGTGAAGTCTTTTCTCTCCTGCAGCTTGTGAATCAAAATTCAACTTCTTCAGTGCCTAGTACGCCTTGTGCTCAAGCTCAACTGGCAGATGGCTGCTTTCCCAAACACCAATCGATATGGGACATACCAATGGGTGTCTTGTAAGCTGTCCTGTAGGCCCATAATGCATCATCTAGTTTTGTTGACCAGTCCCTCCTTGTTAATCCAACGGTTCTTTCTAGGATTCTTTTGATTTCCCTGTTTGAAACCTAACCTGTCCATTTGACTGTGGATGGTAAGTTGTGGCAACCTTGTGAGTAACTCCGTATTTGGATAGGAGTGCATCGAAGTATCTGTTGCAGAAATGAGAGCCACCATCACTGATAATTGCTCGCGGTGTTCCGAACCGAGTGAAAATATTCTTTTTTAGGAATTTGATCACGACTTTTGAATCATTGGATGGTAGTGCAATTGCTTCGACCCATTTGGAGACGTAGTCTACAGCAACCAGAATGTACAGATTTCCGAATGATGGAATAAAGGGTCCCATGAAATCAATACCCCATACATCGAATATTTCCACTTCTAGAATGTTTTGCAACGGTCATTCGTTTCTCCTGGAAATATTTCCCATTCTCTGGCACTTGTCACATTGAAAAGCAAAAAGATAAGCATCTTTAAAAAGAGTGGGCCAGAACAAACCTGATTGTAAGACTTTAGCTGCAGTTTTGTTTCCGCTGAAGTGTCCGCCATATGGTGATGAATGACAGTGCTGCAAAACACTGTTGATTTCCTCATGTGGAACACATCGTCTCAGTAGTTGATCAGCACACCGTTTGAACAGGTACGGCTCGTCCCAGACATAGTGCTTGACTTCTTGAAGAACTTCTTCCGTTGCTGAGTTGTCCATTCCAACGGCCATTTTCCTGACACAAAGTAGTTGACATAGTCAGCATACCAAGGGACTTCCTGTTGTTTTATGGCAAAAAGATGTTCATTTGGAAAAGTTTCTTTGATTGACAGATCTTTGTCAACTGTTTCTCCATTCTCGAGCCTCGATAGATGATCTGCCACCTGATTCTCTGTTCCTTTCATGTCTCTAATTTCCACGTCAAATTCTTACAGAAGAAGTATCCAACGGATCAATCTGGGTTGGCATCTTTCTTTGTGATCAGATATTTGATTGCTGAATGATCTGTGTAGACCACTACTTTGGGACCCAACAGATAAGAGCGGAATTTGTCAAAAGCGTACACAACTGCGAGCAACTCCTTTTCGGTGGTTGTGTAGTTGAGTTGAGCTTCATTTAGAGTTCTGCTGGAATAATAAATGGTGTGGAAAATCTTTGTTTTACGTTGTCCCAAAACTGCACCTACAGCAAAATCATTAGCATCGCACATCACTTCAAATGAAAGGGTCCAGTCTGGTGCTACAATGATGGGGGCGGATACCAGCTTCTGTTTTAAGATTTCAAAAGCTTCCTGGCATTCTTTGGTGAAGTTGAAAGGCACATCCTTCTCCAAAAGATTGCATAGAGGTTTTGCAATTTTGGAAAAGTCTTTGATAAATCTCCTGTAAAAACCTGCATGTCCAAGAAAACTTCGAATACCTTTAACTGATGTTGGTGGAGGTAGTTTTTCAATGTCTCTATCTATCTTTGCTTTATCTACCTCAATCCCCTTTTGTGAGATCCGGTGTCCAAGAACAATGCCTTTTGTACCATGAAGTGGCATTTCTCCCAGTTGAGTACCAGGTTTGTATCTTCGCACCTTTGTAACACTTGTTCCAAATTTTGCAAACAATGATCAAAAGAATCTCCAAATACAGAAAAGTCATCCATGAAAACCTCCATACTCTGCTCTAGCATGTCTGAGAATATGGCCATCGTGCAACGCTGAGATGTGGCAGGGGCATTACATAATCCAAATGGCATCCTGCGGAAAGCAAAAGTACCATAGAGACATGTAAAAGTAGTTTTCTCCTAGTCTTCTGGTGCGATGGCAATTTGATTGTACCCTGAATATCCATCCAGAAAGCAATAGAACTCATGTCCTGCCAATCTGTCTAACATCTGGTCAATGAATGGTAGCGGAAAATGGTCTTTTCTCGTGGCTTTGTTCAGTTTCCTGTAGTCCATGCATACTCTCCATCCAGTCACTGTTCTTGTTGGGATTAGCTCATTCTTTCATTGCTAATCACAGTAATTCCTCCTTTCTTTGGTACACACACTGCATAGGACTCACCCAACTGCTGTCTGAAATGGGGTAAATGATGCCAGCATCCAACCATTTGATGATTTCTTTCTTCGCG
>SKCR01003030.1:0-17017 GCA_019454045.1 Zanthoxylum bungeanum | reverse complement strand
CAGTCCGGGGGCGAGGCCCACATCAGTATCAGTTTGGGGTGATGCCCACATCAGTATCAGTTTGGGGCGAGGCCCATACTAGTATAAGTTTTTGGGTATGAGTCTCAGGGTCGAGGTGCCCACTACATCATCAGTTCGAGGGCGAGGTCCCTATTGTCAGCGGTGTTGGGTCGAGGTGCCCAGGGTCGAGGTGCCCCCGTTGTCAGTTGTAGTTCCGGGTCGAGGTGCCCAGGGTCGAGGTGCCCACTACATCATCAGTTCGAGGGTGAGGTCCCTATTGTCAGCGGTGTTGGGTCGAGGTGCCCAGGGTCGAGGTGCCCACTACATCATCATTTCGAGGGTGAGGTCCCTATTATCAGCGGTGTTGGGTCGAGGTGCCCAGGGTCGAGGTGCCCCCGTTGTCGGTTGTAGTTCCGGGTCGAGGTGCCCAGGGTCGAGGTGCCCACTACATCATCAGTTCAAGGGCGAGGTCCCTATTGTCAGTGGTGTTGGGTCGAGGTGCCCAGGGTCGAGGTGCCCCCGTTGTCGGTTGTAGTTCCGGGTCGAGGTGCCCAGGGTCGAGGTGCCCACTACATCATTAGTTCGAGGGCGAGATCCCTATTGTCAGCGTTGTTGGGTCGAGGTGCCCAGGGTCGAGGTGCCCCCGTTTTCGGTTGTAGTTCCGGGTCGAGGTGCCCAGGGTCGAGGTGCCCACTACATCATCAGTTCAAGGGCGAGGTCCATATTGTCAGCGGTGTTGGGTCGAGGTGCCCAGGGTCGAGGTGCCCCCGTTGTCGGTTGTAGTTCCGGGTCGAGGTGCCCAGGGTCAAGGTGCCCACTACATCATCAGTTCGAGGGCGAGGTCCCTATTGTCAGCGGTGTTGGGTCGAGGTGCCCAGGGTCGAGGTGCCCCCGTTGTCGGTTGTAGTTCCGGGTCGAGGTGCCTACTACATCATCAGTTCAAGGGTCGAGGTGCCCCCGTTGTCGGTTGCAGTTCCGGGATGCGTCCCAGGGTCGAGGGCCCACTGCATCATCATCACAGTTCACATTCGGTGGTTCGGGAACAAAGCCCAGAGGTCGAGGCACCTCGCCATCATATCAATTCAGTTCGAAGCAGCAGGTAAGTCAGGTGGCAGCTGGCGAGCCAGGTAAGTAAAAAATGCATTTCACGAACTTTGAAAAGACTGTCATTGCATTTTTGCATATCAGCCCAATGATGAGCCTCGAATGGAGGCACTACTTTTTAGTTGCGGAAGTTGCGGAAAGCGGTCGTCGGAAGGGAAAGGTCAAGAGTCGACATTTTTATTGGATTTGGTTCGCTTGTTCAAGTTTCAGGTTCGCTCGTTCGGTCTCAGTTTTGAAATCATCCTTGGCCCAAAACCCTCGCAAGCAACATTTCCTTGGCCCAAACACCAAGCCCACCTAAACCAAAAATACCCCACGTCCAAACCTATTTCACATGCCCGTTTCCCATTTTCCATAAACCAATTACACAAAATGCCAAATCCACCCCACTTTCCAAAACACTTTCAAATAAACAAATCTGCACCCATTCCTCATATGCCTACTCCCACGTGTATCACCTCCCATCACACACTAAATAATAAATAAACTCCAAACACCAACCACCAAGAAATAAAAATCCAAAATAAGCCCATGCATCTCACGTCTTTCACCAAATAATGAACAACAAACCCATTCCTACAACCATTATTCCCCTGCACCCTGTTCACGCCATTAGCCTCAACTTCACCCACTCCTCTGCAGCAGCCCATACACTCGGTCCCCCTCTCTCTCACTTCAAAACAAAAGCACCCCTCACGCAGCAGCCCGGATCCTCTCTCTCTCCAGCACCCACGCCACATAGCACCCTCAGCAATACACACGTGAAACCTACCCTCTTTCTTCCCCCCACAAACCCTCACGTCAAGACTCCTCACTCACTGAAGCTCACGAATAGAACCCATACACTGCAGTTCACTAGTCACAACCCCCCCCATGCACAAGACATTCACGCACCATATACCAACCATCGTCCTCAACCCTCTTTTCATTCAGCAAGCCCATAGCCTCACAAACTGCTAAGACTACCCCTAACTTCCTTCACTGCCTCACACAGACAAGACACCACGCCCTCAACACTGACGCACAGCTACACCCCATCAACTCAGCTCTCCCCCTGACTGGACGCCCTCATAATCACGTCATAAGGCCACGCATAACAGCCCCAACCTTGACGGAGAGACACATCCATCACTCTCTCGGCACCACTCCTCTCTCGGCAAAAGAACCCATGCAATTCATCACTGCCCATCAACACAAAGTCCCTCTCACAGCCCTAACTCACTACCTTAAGCCATTTTAGCAGCCCCCCTCTCGGCTTCACTTCACGCCAAAAACCCTAGACCTCACTCAACCCTCATCACCCTCACGCCCTTAAGCTCACCATACAGCCTCATAGCCCTACACACAGCCACACATGAATGACACTCAGATCCCCATTCACGTTCAACACACACTCACAGCTCCCGTTCATGCTAACCATCACGCACCACTCTCCCTCATCAAATAAACCCTAGCCTTCATTCAACAAACACACTCCAATCAACGCCATAGCCTTTACCTTCGCAAGCCACTGCCTCCAAAGAATCGTCCAGCAAGCCCTTAACATGCAAGCCAAAACTGCAGTACCGAGAACCCTAGCCACTGTCTTCAACGTGCACGCCCACTGACCCTTACACACCTCTCGGCTTTGCACAAGAAGCTTGATCACAAACCCTGCTCGGCATCTTCTTCAACGCACACAGTCGAGAGGACCAAAGGAACCAGCCAACTGACCTTCACCACGCCATAAGCATGCACCCACTGCCGAGCCGAGAGACCTCCATGAATCTTATCATCCACTGCCGAGCCCTATCTCTTTAACGTACAGCACCCCTCACTGCCACAAGCTTCATGCTCACGTCCCTGCCAAGCCAAATAACAAAGAACCCAGTCAATAATAACAGCCCTTGCACTCCCCTTATCAGCCGAGAGAACAGGCCACAAAACCCTCACTGCCAGAGCAAACAGAAGCCACAAACCCAGCCCCACACGCACCAAACTGCCGTGAAACCATCCCTCACACTGCCTCCAAGCCACGTGAAAACAGTAGCCAAAACCGAGAACAAAACAGTCCAAAGATAGCCTGAAAACTCGAGTTAAAACAGTGAGTAAAACAAAGAAAACGACGAGCGAAAATCGCGAGTAAAAACGAACAAAACAGCGGAAACAGTGGACCAGTGAAAACAGAGAAAACAGTGAACCTGTGAAAATAGTGGAAACAGCAAACTTGTGAAAACAGCGGAAACAGCGGACCAGTGAAAACAGCAAAACGATATCCCTTCCGGCACCGTGGAACGCACTCCCGGAAAGCGACTAAAAAAGGTAAGACCTGAGGGCACCCTTTTATCTTATTTCCGTTATTTATTTTCTAAGCATGATGTAGTCGTTTAAGTTTATTATTGTATTTGAGCATGATTAGGATGTTTAATATGTTATAGTTTTATGCATGACTAGTTGGTTGTGCTTGAGCATGATTTAATTGTTTAGTATGATATTTATTTTTTTATGCATGATTAGGTTGCTAAGCATGATGTTGTTATGCATGGTTAATAAGTTGTTCTTAAGCATGTTGTGTAGACTTGGTTAATATTGCACAAATCCATTCATTACAAACGACATAAGTAAGGGACCATTCCGAACCCAACGGTTTGAGGTCTTCTCTTGCAAGGGGTGAGTGCGGCCTTAAATCTTTGTCCCGGTTCACACCGGGTGGCGACTCCATGTTATTTTGTACTTCCTAACTAGGCCGCGAGCCTGGAACAGCGTCGTCCAGTTTCTGTGTCCTACACATTGTTATTAAGTTATTATTTTCAAAAAAAAAAAAATGCATCAGGTTAGATTCGGCCAAGGAAGAACCATCACCACCCTTGCTTTGTTCTTGCCATATGCATTTCACTTAGCTTGTTTTTAATAGGTATTGTTCATATCTACTTTGAGAAAATCATATTGCACTTCATTACTCCTAGCATTTGCGTGAACTAGCTTGTTTGCAATCTTTGTGAAGTTGTTGCAATCTTGTGAAGTGTGAGGAAAACAAGTGTTTTTGAGTGTTGTGGTGAGGCATTTGAGTGAATGAGTGTTGAAACAAAATGAAATGCTTATGGATTGATGAGGCCGTGACTTACTCTTGAAGTTTACTTATGCTTGTATGTTAACTTTGTGAGACAAGTCTGGTTGCTTTGTTTCACATATTGTCATAAGTAAGATGCTTGATGTGCTTATGTTGAAGTATGAATTAACAAGTGTGCTTGCTTATTTGCGTGAGCCATCATTAGCATGACATTGAAAATGGAAGCACTCGTGAGCTTGACATGGAAATTTGAGTAGCCATCATTGCATTTGAGAGGTGTTTGAAGAGGCAAGCTGCTGCATCACCAAGTTAGTTGGAAAAAGTGTTTAGTTGGTTTGTAACTTACCATTACCGAATTGACATGCTTACTTGACCTACTTGTAAGCTACTTACGTAAGCAGCTGAGTCACCTACTTGTTTTGAAAAAAAAAAAGAATTGGTCGCATTATGCTTAGCTTGATTAGACCATTTGCAAGTTGATTGGATTACTTTACATGAGTTACATTGATATTTGATTTGGTTTGTATTGGTTTGAGCTTGAAAGACTATATTTGTGTTATAGCCGAATTGAAATCTGTTGTGCTTCATTGGAGTGTAAACATTTGTGAGTGTGTGTGAGAAGAAAAGAAATGTGAGCTCAAACACTTTAGCGAGTGACCACAAGATTGCTTCAGTGACATATTGATTGCTTGCTGGCTTATTTATTGCATTTAGCTAACTCGTCATTCTTTCTTATTCTGAGCACTCTAGCTATAGGTTTCTTTTGATTGAGTCTTCGTGATTCCTATTCTTATTCGCATTATTCCACCTGCACTATATACATTATTGGTTCTTTGTGTTTATGCTAGCTTGTGGACTACACCTTAGTTGACCATTCTGGGAATTGAGTTGATTTGTAATTGAATTGAGGAAGAACTCAATAGTGGTAAAAGGCAGTGAGTGTGAGCACAGTATCGGGTAAAAGCCAATAGAGTGCAAACACGAGTGGAGTGATATCATTCGAGTGTAAACAAGTAAGATTGTGAGGATTTACATATTGTTTTATTTTTTATTATTTATAATCTGTTTGTTAGTGTTGAGATGCATGGCAGGTCCAAGTTTAACCATTGATGATAAGATCGAGGTTGTGGATACTTTCAAAAATGATATCCAAGCTATTATGAGTGATTATAGAAAATCTTATGAGAAATGGAAAAAGACTTAGAAGGTAACTAAATATGCAGTGAATGAAGAGTGTACTCAACAACCAAAAGCTATTGAAGTTGTGTGTAAAGAAGTGAGAAGCACTTGTGATGTTGAGTGCATAGCGAATGAAAACACTTGTGAGGCCTTGAATGTTGTGAATTGTGTTATAAGTGACATGGTGAGTGAAAATGCTTGTGAGACCGTGAGCATTGAGGGAGTAAACACTTGTGAGGTAGTGTGTTTTGAGGTTGAAAAACATAGTGAAGCTGAGCAAGTGTGTGAGGAGGTCTTTGCAAGTATGGTTGAGATAGTGGCCATGAGTGATGATGAAGCTGTGAGAGCTGGTGAAAAGAAAGTAAATGTGGTAGTGAAGTTTTTCCATAACATTTTCTATATTATTTATGCTTTTTCATCGCAAATACAAGTGGTCAAGTATGATTCTTTTATATTTCAATATCATCGTCCAATTGATTTTGTCATAACTATCTATGATCCGGGTTCGGATTCGAGGACGAATCTATTTCAAGAGAGTGAGAATGACATGATCCAAGGGACAACATTTGACATGAATGCAGTCACCCAAGGAACATTAGAGCCTTTGCAATTGCCAACAGGCCAAATCACACGCCAAAGAGCTAAGAAGATCATAGACGCAATAGTGGGGCCAGAGTTTGCATATAATAGATGCATTCATCCTTCTAGTTTTTACTTGCCTTATGAGATTGATTATGATTCTAATTCTTTAACTCCTATGGATTTATTATCTTTGATTGTTTAAGCTTGGGAGTATGAATGATAAGGGAAATGCAGAGTTGGTGAGAATAATAGGTTTCCAACGCATTATGTTTGACCCCGGCAATTGGGTGTGGCTTTATATGCAAGAGCAAAAGATCCAAGTTGCAACCAAGAGGAGATGGCCCATTTCAAGTCTTGGAGCGGATCAACGACAATACTTACAAGCTTGATCTTCCTGGTGAGTTTGGCGTTCCTGCAATGTTTAATGTTTCTGACTTATTTTATTTTTAATGCAGGTTCAGATTCGAGGTCGAATCCTTTTCAACAATGAGGGAATGACATGAGTCCAACCACACCAGAGACACATATGGGCATAACTAGAGAGGTCCCCAAGCTATTTCATTTGACCCATATCAGCTCAGACTGAAGCATAGCAGAGCAGCTTCAGCACCAGCACCAGCACCATTTGACCCGATTTGACCTATTTTGGGACTATGTTGAATTCGGCCAAATGGGGGAATTTTTGTCATTTGTACTCGACATGTTGACTTTATTTATGATGTAATTAGCATGGTTGACTATGCCATTAGGCTTAATTATGCTTAGATCTCTACTTAGCCGGAAGCACGTCAATTTACTATAGCATGTAAGCACCTCAATTAGCTTATGTGAGATTAGTTTCTAATCCTTGTTTTAAGTCTATTTAGGTGCAAAAGGACCTTAATGGTCGTGGTTGAGGTGCTTGACTTAGGGCTTTTGGTAATTTTAGCTCAAGGGTCATTTTAGTCATTTTACTCTCTTGTAACCCTAACTATATAACTCTCATTTGTAAATTTTATCATCAAAAACGTAATATACAAAATTTGAAAGAGATAAAAGCTTGAGCTTTCCATGGCTATGGCCGAAACCTTGTTGAGGGAGTGATTCCCCTTTTCAAGTTCAAATTGACTTATCTAAGCTTGGCAACTTAGTGGCGTCTCCATTGCTAGCAAAATATAATCTGATTTCATGCTTTTGGTTATCATGGACGTGATTTCATGGTGGTTAGGGGCTGATCTTGGTTGGGTTTTGTTCCAACAAAATCAGTATTCAAAGTTCTTGGGGGTTTTGAGAAAGATGTTTGGGGGTTTGCTTGGTTTCCAACCCATGTGAGTTCTTGCCATAGACAAAGACCACATGATTTACAATGTAGCGCGCAGTTACAACATAGTTTGTAATTGACATTGGGAAGCATCACTATAAGTTGTATATTTTCAAATATTGTTCTAGTCAAGATTTACTGACACGGGTCGGTTAGTAAAATCCGTTGAGACCGGTTCATGATATCGAGACTTGGTCCGATGGTTTATCCCAATGAACCATAAGTCTTGGGAGACTCGTATAGACGTGTAGGTGTTTATTTGATAAACATTGAACGACTCACTGAAGATTTCCTAATAGATGGTACACCAATGTCAATAGGAATATTCTCGATTCGAGTAGCATAGTGGTCATTCGACTTGCGATATCACTGTGGATATATGATAAATCCTCCACACTTTGATGGCAGTCACGTCACCGATCTATTTAGATCAGACCCCCGCCTTCTCGTTGGGTGTGGACTGATGCTCGTGATATCCTGTGAGTATCAGACAGAATCTGTCAGTCCTATGTACAGGGCATAGATATCTTGTACGTGTTTGCGATCTAGAAAATCCATGGTCGTGGTGTACTTCGGAAGCGAGTTCCGAGTGTTATTTAGAGATCGTAAATTTGAAAATCGACTATATTATACCTTAGAGATTTGACGTTCCTATCTATATCCCGATATAATATTAATAGCCTGTGACGAATGGATTATACGTATGCAATGACCTCGACTTGCATAGTTTAGCGAGATTATCTGTGGTCGTCATATTTACGAGTGGGTGAATTATGGACACGAAATTTGATTCCGTGACGGATAAACCTAAACTTAGAGAGTCTCACAATATGAAGTGTACTCGTTGAGCACTTGGACAATGCGTTATGAATAATACAAATTATTCATAACACTTCATCAGATTAAATGAGTTAACTCGAATCGTTTAAACGGTTAAACAAAAATACATGCATTATGAGATTTTGTTCAATTAATAATTAATATGTATTTATATTTGATATAAATTTAACTAGATACATATTAATTAATTGTCAAATGAGATTTTGACACATGTCATTAATATATGTATTTTTTATTTAATGTAAATAAAAATAAAAATAATATATATATATATATATTAAATAATTATTTAGTTATTTAATTGTTAAATAATTAAATAATTAGAAATTAAATATCTTATCCATAAGTCATAATTAGTATGATAAATGGTGAAATATTATTGGTAACAAATGGCATGACTTTTAAGCTTGGAGTATTCAAATTGAATAAGTAACTTAAGCTTGATTTTTTTAATTAGATTAAAGTCAACCAAAATGACCAAAATACCCCCTAATTTCGGCCACAATATTGGTCTATGTAAGTGTTATATACCTCTTCAAAATCCCTTAAGTGCTGATAAAGATTTTCTGATTCTAGACCGTAAAATATGATTAAAAGATGGATGATACCTGATTTAAAATTGAAACGTGTTGCATCTGGAGGAAAAATAATGCAAGATGGTGATCCTGTCCTAGTAGGATTCATAAGTTGTCTGAGTGTCCTAGCATAATGTTCATGTCGCATTTGAGTCATATTGATGTAAAACTTAGGTTCTATAAAATACGAATGATGCTAACTAAGGGAAATGTTTGGGCTTGTTGGATAAACTCAATATGTTATAGCGAACCTACTCGTTATTGCCTACCTCTTGAGTGCTATGTGAGATCTTGAGGGCCATGCACATAAGTTATATATTGAGATATGTATATGATATCGTGGATTGACACTAGAGCAAGTGAGAGAAATTGTTAGGGTTGGTGCTCGGAGCGCCAATCCAGATAGTATTTATGTCTGATTCATGAATACGAACAATTCTTTTTTCCATAATATTACTTACTTAATGGTAGCACCTCTTGTTTTTATATACGTATTCGATCTAATTACGATTAGATTGAAACTAAATCTGATTTAGTGATATGTATATATTAGAAAAAGACCACAAGATTTACAACGTAGTGCGCAGTTACAGCACAGTTTGTAATTGACATTGGAAAATGTCACTATAAGTTGTATATTCTCAAATAAAGTTCATGGTTAAGATTTACTGACACGGGTCGGTAGTAAAATCCGCTGAGACCAATATATGTCGTATATCGAGACCAATACATGTCGTATAGACGTGTAAGTGTTTATTTGATAAATACTGAATGACTCACCTGAGATTTCCTAATATATGGTACACCAACGTCAATAGGAATCTTCTCGAGTCGAGTAGTATAGTGGTCATTCGACTTGCGATACCACTATGGATATATGAGACATCCTCCACACTTTAATGGCAGTCACGTCACCGATCTATTTAGATTAGACATCTACATGCTCGTTGGGTATGGACTGATGCTCATGATATCCTGTGAGTATCAGACATAATTCGTCAGTCATGTGTACAGGACATAGGTATCTTGTCCGTGTTTGCGATCTAGTAAATCTATGGCTGTGGTATACTTCGGAAGTGAGATCGTAAATTTGAAAGTCGATTATATTATACCATAGGAGTTTGACGTTCCTATCTATATCCCCGATATAATATTGATAGCCTGTGACAGAGGGATTATACATATGTAATAATATCGACTTGCATAGTTTAGCGAGATTATATGTGGTCATCATATTTACGAGTGGGTGAATTATGGACAAGGAATTTGATTCCATGACGGATAAACCTAAATTTAGAGAGTCTCACAATATGAAGTGTACTCGTTTAACACTTGGGCAACGCGTTATGAATAATACAGATTATAGTATATACTTCATCGGATTAGATGAGTTAATTTACATTGTTTAAACGGTTAAACGAAAATACATGCATCAGGGGATTTTGGTTAATTAATAATTAATATGTATTTGTATTCCGTGACGGATAAACCTAAATTTAGAGAGTCTCACAATATGAAGTGTACTCGTTGAGCACTTGGGCAACACGTTATGAATAATACAGATTATAGTATATACTTCATCGGATTAGATGAGTTAATTTACATCGTTTAAACGGTTGTAAAAACGAAAATACATGCATTAGGGGATTTTGGTCAATTGATAATTAATATGTATTTGTATTACGTGACGGATAAACCTAAATTTAGAGAGTCTCACAATATGAAGTGTACTCGTTGAGCACTTGGGCAACGCGTTATGAATAATACATATTATAGTATATACTTCATCGGATTAGATGAGTTAATTTACATCGTTTAAACGGTTAAACGAAAATACATGCATTACGGGATTTTGGTCAATTAATAATTAATATGTATTTGTATTCCGTGACGGATAAACCTAAATTTAGAGAGTCTCACAATATGAAGTGTACTCGTTGAGCACTTGGGCAACGCGTTATGAATAATACAGATTATAGTATATACTTCATCGGATTATATGAGTTAATTCACATCGTTTAAACGGTTAAACGAAAATACATGCATTAGGGGATTTTGGTCAATTAATAATTAATATGTATTTGTATTCGATAAAAAATTTGACTAGATATATATTAATTAATTTTCAAATGAGATTTTGACATATGTCATTAATATATGTATTTTATTATTTAATATAAATAAAAAATACATATATATATATATTTATATTAATTAATTATTTAATTATTAAATAATTAGAAATTAAATATCTTATCCATAAGACATAATTAGTATGATAAATGGTGAGATATTATTGGTAACAAATGGCATGACTTTTAAGCTTGGAGTATTCAAATTAAATAAGTAACTTAAGCTTGATTTTTTAATAAGATTAAAGTCAACCAAAATGAACAAAATACCCCCTAATCTCGGCCACCCTAGGTATTTAAAGTTAAAATTTTTTCTTTCTCTTTCAGTTTTGCTCCATGGCCGAAACCTCCATGTTAGAAGAGCTCCCAAATTTTCTTGAAGAAGCTTGGAGAGAAAGTGAAGAAATCAAGAAAAAAGTTCAAGGAAATTAGGAAATTTTGATGTAATCTTCAATATTCTTAAACTTGGAAAGCTTATTTTTTGTTCTTGAGCATCTAGAATAGTTCTAGGGTTTCTTTATTTCTTGGATTTTGGGGCTTTTTGATTTGGTGGATGGACTTGGAGGCTAGATGCATGTGTGAAGTTAGATTGAGTAATATTAGTGTAATATTAGTTCAATTTTATCATTTGATGGCTTGTTGTCATTCTAGAGTGTTATGACCACTCTTATAACTCCTAGAATTATTCTTGAGTTCTTCATTGGTGTGGCTTTCATTGATGTAAATATTAATATGATTAATGTTGAGAAAATTGGATTTAAAGCATGAAAATGATATTTTTGGCATCCAAATCAGATCTGGAAATTTTGAAATTTTGGTGATGAAAAATATGTTATTTAAATATATTGGATGTGTATTGGGCATTGGAATAATTGCCCGAAAGTGTTTCGAAGTGAAAATATGCGAAAACGATAAAAAAACAGCGTTACTAGATGAGTTTCGGGCTTACCGGGTAACAGTTATCTAAACAGTGAATTGTTCACTGTTCGGGCAGCCCATGAACTGTCCAATTACTATTGGGGCTTACTTGGGCAGCCCCTATATGTATTGGTTGGTCGGTTCGGGCAAAAACGTGTTTTATGCCATTTTGCGGAAAAAAAAAATTTTTGTAAAAGATTAGCAATGTTTTCTAAATTATTGATATTGTTATTTAATAACAAATATAATATGTTTAGGTGAAATATGAATGAATTATTCATATTGGATATTGAATAATTTATTTGATAAGTTTAAAAGTTTTTAAAGTTACGATTTCGCCCGAACCGCGCTCTTCTGCTGCGCCTTTGAGAAAACCCCAACACAGATCACCATTTGTACCATTGAATTTTGAGAGTCCGAAAAAGTTTTGAATCCCTCATACTCTCGCCTTAGAGTATTTGGATGTTTAGTCGTTGCGCATGTATTCAATGAGCTCAAGCAAAAACTCGATGCAATGACTACTTCATGTATATTCCTAGGCTATGGAGATGAAGAATTTGGATACATACTATAGGATCCGAAGGAAAAGATGGTCATTAGAAGCCAGAATGTAGAGTTTCTTGAAGACCAGACAATTGAAGACATTGAAAAGCCTAAGATGTCTTCCAATTTCAGTGTCAACAAAAATCCAAATCATGCACCGGCACACTTTGCCATAGATAGGGTGCATGATATTTCAGAAGCAGAACTAGAGGAGACAGATAAGGATGTTGAGCAGGGGGAGACACAACCCACTCCATCAGAAGCTACATAAGAGAGTGTTGAGCATGGGGAGCCGCAACCCGCTCCACTAGAAGCTACAAGATCATCAACAGATTTGGATGATGACAGACCTCATGAAACTAGTGGGCCTCTAACAAGAAGACTTGAGCGAGACATGATTCCATCAACCAGATATCTAAGATCTGAATATATTCTGCTTACTGATGAGGGGGAGTCAGAGAGCTTCCCACAAAGCAAGAAGACACTGAGGAACAAATGAGTGAAGAAAAATGACAGCAGAAGAGTATTGTGTAGAGACACAGTGAAGTGTGCTGTGCAGAGACATTGCCAACATGTCAACAAAGGTGGTCACTCGGGACAAGCTAGAGTTGTGCAGAGACATGGTCGGGATAACTGTCAAATGACAATCATTCCGGATGCAGTTGGAGGGGGAGAATTGATATGAATCCAACATACATGATTAATTTGTTACAATCATCATTAATCAATTAATAATTTTGGTATAACCACCCCTAACCACTCAAATAAAATTTTTCTTATAAACACTTTTCAGTGGTTAGAGATTCAAAACAATCGTACCTATGAAAAGATTGAAAACTAGGCATTTGCAGTACTATAAAATAAAAGACTCACAGGGGAACATCTAAAATTGTAGGTGTTGATGGTGTTTTCAGGCACTATGACATTTAAGGCAGCACGACGAGGACAGAAAGGTAATTCCCTGACTGGTCAAGATCATCAAAGCCGACCCGACCACAACATGTAAAGACCGACCACTTTGATTCGGATGACCGAGCACTATAAGGTCGGCAGAAACACTCTCAGCATAAAATATTGCCATGACCGACCTCATGAAGACTGACCAGATGGCAAGACGTGTTCAAGATGACGGCACCCTATTCTTGCGGATAAGATAAAACGAATTATCCTACTCTCACAAGGAAATGAAGTCAGAATCCAAAAAGGGATAAGAAAAGAGAAGGGAATATCAGACTAGGAATCATTGCAAGGAGAGGAGACTAAGTTCAATTAGGATTTCTTATGCAAATAGGAGTCTGATTTCTGTGTTATTATAAATAGGAGGGCATAGTATGTGTAAAAGGCATCATCATAAAAAATCAGTGATCAGAATCATCAAGCTCTGATTTGTAAACACAAAAAGATCTGAGAAGCGTATTGGAGTAATAAAAAGTACCATCATGTTCTTGTCTGTGGACGTAGGTCGGATCCAAAATCCACCGAACCACGTTAAATCTCTTTGTCGATTGGTGTGTTTATCTGTCTCTCGCTAAGTTTGCCTTTGGTCCCCATAACCAAACAAATTCACTATTGAAGGAGGATTACCTCGGAGGTGATATTCCCACGATTGCCCCGAGACCAAAATCCACCGTCAACAGTTGGCGCCGTCTGTGGGGAACTCAACAAAAAGCAACTCGCGTAGTGAGACAATGGCGGAAGACGGAAACCACCAACCATCAGGGAGCTCGGCTGGAGACTGGATGGAAAAGATTGAGGAGAACCTTAGGAAAGAAAGGAGGAAAGCCAAACTCTGCTAAAAACCATAGTAGACCGGTTGGAAAGGATAGAAGGAGCACACAATGGAAAATTCGAGGCCGGGACTAGCCGACGAAGGAACGACATAGCAGAAGGAAAAAGAATTGTCGATACAAGTGAATACGACAGACCCCAGAGGAGGGAACCCTACAGGGTGAGATCCGTGGTAGTGCAGAGAGATTCCCAGACCGAGGACACATGGGAGGGAGAAGATGACAAATCGTCACCAGACTCCTCCTACGATAGCCCTCACAACACCCGGAGAAGAGGAAAAGAATATAATGAAAAAGTACGAGAAGATACCGACCTCGAGAAGCACCATTCCCGAGATAGATAAAGAAAAGAAAGAAACCACAGGAGACGGCATGGAATCAAAGACGGCAGCATGAAATCTTGGCTACGGGAGGAGCTGGTCAAATGGGGAGTATACCCCAATACAAACAGAGGGGATATCCAGGACAGCAAAGATGAGTCCCCCTCACAGAAGAAATAAAGTCAGAGAAATTCCCAAAAAGATTCAGCATGCACCATGACACCATACAAAGGCCATACCGATCCCAAAACCCACATTGAAGGTTTCGTCCTACTAATGGAGGTGCAAGGAGTAACAGGGGACGCCATCTGCAAAGTATTCCCCTTAACTCTAGCCGGACCAGCCATTCTATGGTATAGAAGCCTAGCCCCAAGAAGCATCAGCAGCTTCGCACAGCTGAGAAAGTCATTCATACGACACTTCAAGGGGGCTTGTGTCCCCAGAAAGACGATTGGAGAACTAAGGCTTATGAAACAAGGAGACGATGAACCATTAAAGATATTCATTGAAAGATACCACAATATGGTACTCGAAGTTGGAGGGTACGAATCCCCCGAGGCCCTAGAAAGCTTGAAAGGAGCCTTGAAAGTCGGGAGGCTATGGACCCACCTAAGGATCCAAGACACCCCGGACTACGCCACCGCCCTGGAGTTGGCCCGAAAATTCGTTTTATTAGAGAACGAGGAGAAAGTATCCCGAAAAGGGAGCACCATTAGAGAAAGAACCACAAGAGAAGGCGCCCCCCGCCATACGGAAAGAGAATCCAGAAGACCCACCCCGAAGCACAAGGAGTTCAAACCACTGCACCAGGACAACAAGAGAGAAGGGCGCCGACCCAAGTAAACCATGTGGTCGGGGAAGATGCATACATTCCCCTAAAGAAAACCACTGGGACAAATTGTCATGGAGATCCAGGGAAAGGCCTCTTAGTAGAGCCCGACCAAAGAAGATTCCCCCCGGACAAAAGGAACCAAAAAGCTTATTCCGTACACCACAACTCCAAAGGACATGCAACAGACGGATGTAAAGATCTGCGAGAACAAATGGAAGATCTAGCACGAAACGGGTATCTAAACAAATACATTGACCACGAGGTCATGACAGCCAGACAAAGAGCACGTGGTCGCCAAATCAATATCATCGCAGGAGGAAGAACACTGGCCGGAAACTCTAACCGGTCAAGGAAAGATTACAGCAGAACCCAAGGACCAGATGTCTTAGAAACAGAGCAGGTCACAGGCTACAGGGAGGTCGGTCGGTACCAATAATGTTCACTGATGAGGATACCCAAGGAGTAAGTTTCCCTCATGACGATGCATTGATAATCAAGGCAGTCATCAGCGGGTCGGAGGTAGACAGAATCCTAGTAGACCCCGGGAGCGCGGTTGACATAATTCCAGAGAAGCACTGGACGACCTAGGGGTAGAATATGCAACCCTGACCAACGATAGCACTCCCTTATACGGTTTCGGAGGATCAGCCGTCATCCCACTAGGAATGATACAGTTGGCAATAACTGTCGGGACACATCCTCGAACCCGGATGATCATGACAGACTTCACTGTAGTAGACTGCATGAGCAGTTACCAGGCCTCGTCGGGCGACCCTTTATGATGAAAACAAAAGTCGCGATGTCCTGCTACCACCTGAAACTGAAATTCCCCACTCGGGAGGGGATCGGAATTATGTGCGGAAGCCAGAAAACAGCTCGCAGCTGCTTCGCAACTCTCTCACGAGAAACTCTCTGCATCACAAAAGACAACCGAAAACGACAAAGGAACCAGGGAGAAGAAGAAGAAGACAGAAACCCAGGGCCCCGGCCAAACAAAAATGGCCGACTCGCTGCAGTTGAGGAAACGGAGGAGATAGAACTTCGACAAGATCTTCTAGAATACCTGAAGGGATACCCGGACGTCTTTGCTGGGGATACAATGACATGCCGGGGATCGACCCGAATTCATCAATCACCGCCTAATAGTAGACTCATCTCGCAAGCCGGTCAGGCAAAAGAGAAGGAACTTCAATAAAGAGAGGAGTAAAGTAATAGGAGCCGAGGTCGAGAAGTTACTAAAGGCGGGTCTCATCAGGGAAGCAAGGTACCCGGATTGGGTATCAAACGTGGTATTGGTCAGGAAGAACAATGGCAAGTGGCGAATGTGTGTCGATTTCACCGACTTAAATAAGGCGTGCCCAAAGGACAACTTTCCTTTGCCGAACATAGACCAGCTAGTAGACACCACAGCCTGTCAAGGCTTACTGAGCTTCATGGATGCTTTCTCCGGATACAACCAGGTCAAAATGTGCCCGGCAGACGAAGAGAAGACAACCTTCATCACAGATCAGGGGCTTTACTACTATAAAGTGATGCCCTTCGAGCTAAAAAACGTTGGGGCACCTTCCAAGGTTGGTAACTAAGTTTTCAAACCACTCATCGGCATTACAATGCTGGTTTATGTCGATGACATGATAACAATGTCAAAATAACCAAACAACCACATGGACGACCTAAAAAAGGACCTTCGAGCTTCTAAGAAAACACAACCTGAAGCTCAATCCGGAAAAATGTACCTTCGGGGTAGCTTCAGGGAAGTTTTTAGGCTACATGGTAAGTGCCCGAGGAATTGAAGCAAACCCACAGAAGATCCAGGCAATACTGGCCCTAAAGTCTCCCAAAATAGTAAAAGAAGT
>SKCR01003029.1:0-16914 GCA_019454045.1 Zanthoxylum bungeanum | reverse complement strand
TTTATTTGAATTAGAGAATTTCAGCCGTCTTTTTTCTTGATAGAATGGGTGGTATAAGAAAAAGAAGAAGGTTCCTGTCTCTTAGTGAATAATAAAATATATTGGCCAAATATCATTTTTGATGGTTGAAATTTTATATTTATAAGTTTTCATTCATCAATCAAGTTCTCTTTGTTTTTGATCGACACCAAGATTCAAGGGCCATGATTTTTTTTCCTCTAATATCATTTATACACATGATGTATATTTTTTAGGAAAGTCATCTCGGCTTTATTTGGAGAAAATTTACAATATAACGGAGATATCACGTCATCCGTGCAACAATCCAATAATTTATTACTGTACGGGCCAAATTTGGGCCCAAGGGCATAACCGTCATTCCCCCTTTGGGCCAATCACGAAACCAAATCCCCGAGGCCCACCATCAGATCTAGTTTGAGAAATCAGCTTTGGGACGAGAGACCAGACCAGCCCAGAGCCCATCATCACGGATTTAACAGTTCAGGAAGGCCAACGGATTCATGAGTAATTATATTGGGAAAACGCCTTCAGTAATGAACTCCATTAAATCGACAGTTACAGTCATAAACCCTATCATTAACACATCCAACGGGAAGAAGAGATTTAAATAACCCCACGTCAGAAGGGCCTATAAAAGAGAAGAGTCTTGGCATAAAGAAAGATCCAAGATCACACTGCACTACTCATTATTATCAGAGAAATCATAGTACCTTGCCCTCACGGCAAACAAACGGAGACTGAGGTAACTAAAGACTTTATTCTCCCTACATCCGACTTATTCACATTACTGACTTGAGCGTCGGAGTACCCCCGGCACCCACCACACCGGTGGGCAGTACTCCCGCTCACTCTACTTTTGTTTTGCAGGATCGCTAGTGCCCCCAACTTACAAATTCTCAATTGTGGACCTCGGCCGAAATCCAACATCCACAATTACCATGCGTACTAAAATATTAAAAAACAACTAAAAAGATAGATATTAAATCATATATGTCATTTACTAATTTGTTAGTGATATCACGTCACTCGTTCTTCCGTTACTCTTTTAGTTGATATGTAAATTTTTTAAGAAAATCATCTCGACTCTAGTTGATATTTTCAATACTTTGCTTTACTTTGTTCTAGTGAAATTTTGGTTTTTCAGCTTATTTATTCGGAATAATCCCATGATTCGTCCCCCTTAAGATTATTTCCGAATTATATTTGAGATTTTTGTGTACTTGATTATATGAAAAATGGAATATATGGCTGGTTAATTTTGAAATGATAAAATATGAAACCTACAATAGTACTCCCCTTAATGCAAATTGTACATTACTTAGGTACATCGTGCCTTCCAAAATCAGGATATATAATTATTACCTCAAAACAGTGGCTCGGGTACACCATAAAATGCATATCTATGAATTTAGACAAGTCCTCAAGCCTGGTGATGATTTTCAGCAACACGTTTTAAAAATTTGAAATCATCCGGCCATCCTTGACAAATATAATGAAGATGTGATACCATACTAATCATATATAATAACTAATAAGGACAATATGAACCGGCCACCTTAGTCCTTATATTGAATAGGAATAAAAAAAAAAAAGGAAAAAAAAAAATGAATTAACCTTTTGTTTTTATCATTTCTTGCTCATCTTATATTATTTCTTATATCGTCCATAGTTGGAAATAGGTACGTTTTTTTATCGAGTTTTCCCACTGAATTTATCGATCGAGTTAAATATTTTTAGGTTTTCTCATCACGTTCCATGACATCTAATTTCAATAATCGTGCTTAGGTTAAAGACTTGAGCAACGCGTCCTGATACGCTGCAGTAGAAAAATGAGACAGAATGTAATTTTTAGTCTGTGTTGCGACGTGATCTTGTGAGCGTCGCGGCGCTACAACAACAAGCACGCGCATCGCAACACGCACACGGTTTCCAGACTTCAAGAGAATTTGCAGAAACTCAAACATGACGGTCTCTAGAGCTCCCTATAAAAGAATAGTCCATCCCAAATCATAATTATCATAGTTTTGAAGTCTCCAAAGAAATTTTTGATAGAAAACGATACACGGCAAGCAAACGCAGCACCGAAGTTCAACACCAAAAAAACAGAAGACTGTCGACTTCATCAAAATTTATTCTTTTTTTCTCTTTCATGATACTTTGTTTAATTTTGATTATTTATTTATTTAAAAAAGCAACACAATTTTATTATTTGATATTTAAAGTCAAGCCCATAGACATGTTTCAAGTTTAAGATTCTAATATTTATTTTAGCATGTCATAACTATCATAAAGAAAAATGTCATTCTACTCGAAGACGTGTCCAGTGAAATAATGCTGCCCTGCTTATTCGGGCATGTCTCCAAACATATTCTTGGGGTAGAGTTGTACAACCCTATCATAAATTAGAAGGATATTTATTTTTGGATATAAATATGTTATTTTTATCATTGAACATGTAACTTAAATCATTAAATATATAAATTCTACTAATAAATACGAAACTAGTTCATGATTTCAAAAGTTTCATGTTTATTGATAAAATTTATATGTTGAATGATTTAAATTACATGTTTAATTATCAAAATAATATGTTTGTAAGGTATCATGGCCTTGGTGCGTGTGTATTGCAGTTGGGCCTCAGAAATGAAAGCAAGCAATTAGGTTATATCCCCTTGATTTTAATCTAAATTCTTACAAAACTTTCACAATGAATTCACCTTCACAAATTTATTGAGAGAATGGGTGGTATATAAGAAAAAGAAGAAGGTTTCTTCTTCTTTAGTCTTTTATTGAATAGGAATTTAAAAAAAAATGATAAAAAAATGAATAAACCTTTTGTTTTTCTTTTTATGGGTTGAAAATGAACTTCATCTAGAAACTTATAGAAAGCAAATAAACAAGTGTTAAATGTTGTAATTTCTAGTGAGAGATAGAAAAGAGAGAGTAAAATCATAGAGATGGAGAGGAGAAACAGTTACAAAGATACAGTATTATTCACATCCATGGTAGGTGTAGAATGTGCAAATGTAGGGTTAACATTCTATTCAAGGCTGCCACCATCAAAGGAATGAGCAACTATGTCTTCATCCTCTACTCTTTTGTTTTTACTACTCTTGTTCTCCTCCCTTTACCCTTCATCTTTCCAAGGTCCTCTTTTCATCTATTTCTTTTAACTAATTAATTAATTAATTATTAATCAAACATCTTATTGTGTTTTTCATTTTTTCATGCATGCAGGTCCACTGTGCTTCCATCATCATTATTCAAGCTTCCTCTCCTCTCTAGAATCTGCCTCCTTGGCCTTGTTGGGTATGTATCAGTAAATATATTGCTAAGAAATGATTGAGTCCTTGATTTTTTATTCAAGGATGCTAATAATATTTTGGAAGTTCGTGGGTAGCGCGATTTTCAAGTATTAACTTACTATCCGTTTTGATTACGAATTCGAATTATAAAAATAATCTCACTTTTTCCACCTTTTATGTTAGTAAGTAATATTTTGGAGGGCATGCAGGTCTTTGGTTCAGATTTTGGGATATAAAGGAATAGCATACAGCTCTCCTACGCTTGCTTCAATAACTAGTAACCTCATTCCTGCTTTTACTTTCTTCCTTGCTATCATTTTCAGGTTCCTTCTTCACCCTTTTTTTTTTTTTTTTGCTTACCTTAAATTGTTTTGTTATAGCTACCTTAACAACCAAAATGAATAAAGCACTTGTAAGCAATTGAGGTCTAAAATGTTTTTAAATATAAAGGGAGATACAATTATTATCAGTCCATTCAAAAATTATTTGATATTAAAAAAAATATTCAGTTTTGATAAAATGATGTGTACATCCAAAGTTCTTAAAAAGAAACATTTACCGCCCAAAGTTCTTAAAAAAATTGAATATTTTTTCACACATCCGCTAAATTTCGAGCGGGTGGATTATAAAATTTCTTAAATTTGGATGGTAATTGACAATTTTTAATAATTTTGAATACATAAATTATATTTTCTCAAAATTGAGTATTTTTTTCAAATATTAGATAATTTTTAGATAGATATATGCTAATTTCCCTAAAATAAATAATCTCCAAGTCATGCATGTTTGAAAAAATGAAAAAGGTGACATGATACAAGTTTTTTCATTATTAATTCTATTGACAATGTTAGTTGAACGAATATTCCCTCAGTAGCATATTAACATATTTATGGATGTTCATCATCAACAATAATAATTTTTTATTTTTTATTTTTCCTATTTAATTTCCCAAAAAAAAAGGATGGAAAAGCTAGCACTAAGGAGTTTAAGCACTCGGGCTAAAATAATTGGCACAGTAGTATCAATATCAGGTGCAATGGTGGTGGTTCTTTATAAAGGCCCAACAATCTTATCTTCTACTTCATCTTCAACAATACCTTCACAAACTCTTCAATGGCCACTAGAATCACCACAATCAAATTGGATCATTGGGGGACTTTTGCTTCTTGTTGAGAAACTACTTATTTCAATATTTTACATAATCCAGGTAATATTAGGAAATTATCACATTTTCACTTGAAATTAAGGGAAAGTTTGAAAATATTATAATTATTTTAAATTATCAATTTTCCTTATAATTTCCCACCAAATTTTTTTAAAAAAAAATTCAACATTTATCTATACGAAATCTTGTAAAAATTTATCAATTTTGCACCTTAAAAATTAGGGGTGCGCAAAAAAATGAAACAAAAAAACCAAACTGTATTGAGTTAGTTCAATTATATAATTAGATTTTATTGAATTTTTTTAAGTCTAATTATGTTATGTCGTTATATAAATTTTATGTTGGTTACATTATTAATTTTTTTGGTTGTTTAATTGTATGAAATATTTATAATTATTTATTTTTCTACTTCTTAAATTATATAAATTATGATTATATTTTATGATAAGCTTATATTGATGTAGTTGATATGATTAGAAGAGTTATATACTAAAAAAAATTGACTAGTTTTTTTTTTTTTTTTTTTGAAAAAATGAACAGAAAAAACAGACGATTTGAAATAATTGTAATTATTTTTAAATAAATAAATGAATAATTGTAATTATATATATATATATATATATTAATTAGACTGAACCGCACTTTGCACTCCCTATTAAAAATGTGAAAATTGATATACTTTGAAATTTCAAGTGGAAAAATCATAATTCATAAAATGTTATGATTTTTTCAAACTTTCATCTAATTCGGATGGAAATGAGAATCTTTTTCGTATGAGACCGGATCCAAGTTTTTTAAAGCTTCTATAATTTGTATTCTATTTCTATGGCTCTTTAACAGACCCAAATTGTGAAGCTTTACCCTGCGGAATTGGTAGTGGCATTGCTCTACAGCTTGTCTGCAACCATTATATGTACACCTATGTTTCATTGCAGAATCAAATTTGAGTTCTTGGAGACTAAAACCTGACATAGAATTGGCTACAATTGTGTACTCGGTAAGAATCCAACAGCAATTAAATAGAATTCAGAATAAATGGGAATGAAAATGGATAGTGAAAATTTCTTTTTTTAATTATTTCAGGCATTTTTGGATTAACATTTAGTACTGTCGTGCATACATTTGGCTTACACATGAAAGGCCCTGTGTACACTACGAATTTCAAGCCTTTATCCATTGTCATTGCAGCTATTATGAGTTCATATTTCTCGGTGAAAGTCTTTATCTAGGAAGGTATGTTAGTCTGTTTGATCGTGCTTAAAATCATATTAAATATTTTTTTTTTTAATTAAAATTATTTGAAATCTCGTATATATATACTATTTAAGTAGAACTCCTACCGTGTACGCTAATTCGTTGGTTTGTTGATCTTTGTTTATGTATGATTCATTTGTGTTTTTACCTAATATTATTAATTGCAGCGTTATTGGAGGAGTAATAATATGTATGGGATTTTATGTTGTATTATGGGGGAAGGCGAATGAAGAAGAGATAAATGAGGGCTTTGGAGATTCAGAGTATAATAAGACTCCATTGTTGTTGTAAAGTTTCTTAAATTTGAAGACACATGAAGGACTCCATTGTTGACTAGTAATTAATTATCCAATATTGTAAATATCTACAACTTTATTAGATATATTTTCTTTACCCTGCTATTTTGAAAACAGATATTTAAATATTAATTTTCTCAATGAATCAGTCATATATATACACATATATACACACATATAGGGGTGGCAATTTGGGTCAGGATTCGTTTATTCGTTTGATTCGATTTGCTTTAAAGCGAATACGGGTTTGAAAAAATGGATTCGTTTAATAAATGGGTCAATTCGATTCGTTTCGTTTATTAAACGAATCGAATACGAATTTAAGCTCATTGATTCGTTTATTCGTTTAAGATTCGTTTTATTATTTTTATTTACTAGTTCTTGTTAATTTCCAATTAAGATTCGAGAAATTATAGCTAATTACCATTAAAAAAAAAGTAATATCTTCGATATTTGGTGAAATATTTTTAGTAAATATATTAATTACATATTTTATATGTATATATTTATGAAGAATTAATGTAAATCAAGCGTGGTAAATTATTTTATTAAATAATATAATGACTAAACGAATAAACGAATATTCGTATTCGATTCGTTTAATAAACGAATCGAATACGAATCCATCACATTTTGATTCGATTCGTTTAGAATTCAATATACAAATTCGATTCGTCGATTCGTTTTGCCACCTCTACACACATACTAATAAAAACAAAACTCCAGTACATATACAGTAGCAAATTACTAAAAATGATCAACTCGTAATGGCTAAGCCTATTATAATAACATAAAGTCATACTCAGGCTACTTTGAGTTTTGGAGCTGGTAGAAGAATTTCTAAAATATATGGTATTTTACTGATAAAATAGATTTTTTTTTTTTTTTTTTTACTTTTATTGTAATGGGTATTAAATTTTCTTAGATCTAGGGACCTCAAATTTTGAACCAAATTTAGGGTCTAGCCAACCGTCCATGTGGGCTGTAAGAGTCACAGCCAAAATGCCACTCAAAATTCTTAAGGCTCCAGATAGCCACGGTGAGAGTCAAATATTCCTAATAACCCCTTTATGTGGTGAGACTCCCAATATGGATAAAGTCGTGTAATATCGTTCAAGATAGCAGGCACGAAGACACCTTCGTCAAGTACCCAAAGCGGACAATTGACTTTTTAGATTCAATAGTTGCAAAAAAAAAAAAAAGAAAAAAAAAAAAGCACCCTCAAAATATATACAATAGCATTTTGATTCCACTCCCGAAGAGCGGGAAACATTTGAAAAATAAAAATATGATAATCTAAGGGTGAAATCCTATATTTTAGGATCTATAGTTCCAGATTTGCTCAGACAGTACATAAAAGTACCTGATACTTTGAGCATTATGAGAACACTTAAGGATGGAGGAACGGTTAGCAGTCATGTTCTCCGCGTTGAAAATTTAGGATCAATATGATGATCGTTCTATTACTTCCTTCAGGCTCTCCGTTTTATTCATCCATTCAAATCATTTCTTTGTGTACGTCTCCTCGTTGAAATTTCTAGTCAAAAATCTCTCAGCCTCCCGCCTCTTGTGGGATTAAAATTATATTATATTCAAGAGTAACAAAATATAAAAATGATATTAGGTCTTGAAGATATTGGGATGATGTTCTCAATGGATGCGATTTGGTGATAAATGACTTAGGATTTGATTGTTAGGTCTCGAGTTCGAGTCCAGATGGTGCGTTTCGTTATAAGAGCTTGAGACGATCGGATATTTTACATGTTCCATTTAAATTCGGATCGGACGATTTGATGACGGAATTTCTAATATTTCCAACCAAAAAAAAAAATATCAAGACCGATGCTGCCCGGATAGTTTGCAAAACTTTTTATTTTTTTGTCAAACCTTCTCGTAACGAAGTTTTTATGTTGAAAATTAAATTTTTTAAATACTCTTAATGTATATATTGTTTTTCATTGAATTATCGGCACTCGTACTTTTCAACTAACCAGAAAATAATATAGAGACACGTGTGGATAAAAATTCAACATATGGAAAAGTATTTAAAAAAAGCAACACAATTTTCTTATTTGATATTTAAAGTCAAGCCCATACACATGTTTCAAGTTTAAGATTCTAATATTTATTTTAGCATGTGATATCTATCGTAAAGAAAAATGTCGTTCTACTCGAAGACATGTCCAGTGAAATGCTGCCCTACTTATTTGGGCACGTCTCCAGTACTTGTGATAAAATGATGTTTGTTGCGTGTGTATTGCGGCAGAAAATCTACCATACAACGGATGTATCATGTCATCTATGTAATAATTCAATCATCAATTATCACGTGTGCTAAAATATTAAAAAATAACTAAAAATAATAATATTAAATCATACATATCATTTACTAATTTGTTGATCATATCATGTCATTTATACCTCCGTTGTATCAAAGAATTACTCGTATTGTGGATAGGCCTGAGAAATTAAAGTAAGCAATTAGGTTAAAGCCCCTTCGTTTTAATATAAATTCTTACAAAACTTTCACGATTGAAACTAGTGTGCTTTTAAATGGTGGATGGATTTACCATCACAAATTAATTTGAATCAGAGAATTTCAGCCGTCTTTTTTCTTGGGAGAATGGGTGGTATAAGAAAAGGAAGAAGGTTTATTTTTCTTAGTGAATAATAAAATATATTGGCCAAATATCATTTTTTATGGTTGAAATTTTCTATTTATAAGTTTTCATTCATCAATCAAGTTCTCTTTGTTTTTGATCGACACCAAGATTCAAGGGCCATGGTTTTTTTTCCTCTAATATCATTTATAAACATGATGTATATTTTTTAGGAAAGTCATCTCGGCTTTATTTGGAGAAAATTTATAACACATCGGAGATATCACGTTATATGTGTAATAATTCAATAATTCATTGCCACGCGTGCTAAAATATCAAAAAACAACTAAAAATTTGATATTAATCATATATGTCATTTACTAATTTATTAGTGATATCACGTCACACATGCTTCCGTTGCACCAAAAAATTACTCTTTTAGTTGATACGTATATTTTTAAGAAAGTCATCTCGACTCTAGTTGATATTTTCAATACTTGCTTTGCTTTGTTCCAATGAAATTTGGTTTTTCATGTTAGAATTTATTTAGTAACAGGATCTTTAACACAATAGCTTAAAATACAAATAAAAGAATTAATCGGATGATTTTAGGGAAGCGTACCTGATTTAGAATCCATATATGCAGCTGAAATTTTGACAAATTTGTTAACAGTTTGCACTGAGGAAATCACCAACTTCTTGATGGTGAGAAACTTACTTTCCCTGAAAGCTTCCTTATGCCTTAATTTATTAAGCTTTCAACATTTCGCTCTCTTTTACTCTCTCGGCAATTGCACAAAGAATTGCCCAATTTGTGTGTATTTGATGTGTGTGTTTCCAATCAAATTGAATGCACAAGCTATATAAAGTATGCATATATGTATATATATGCTTCTGACGGATTTGTTACACTTGCTACTCATAAACGGAGCAAGTCAACTAATGTAACAAATACACAGCAAGAGTAAATTAAGTATAACAAATACACTTAATGAGAGAAACCAAAAGCTTAATAAATAAAATCAATCTTGATGAAGCTTATTGAGTAAGTTATTATAGGAGAGTGAGGGTGAGATCTTAGCTCACTAATTTATGGAGTGTAATGGGCTCACCCATCAAAAGCCCATAACACCTCCAAAGTATGCTCTAATGTCCACACATCAATTAATATAGAGTCCAGCCGACTTTATTAGATCGGAAAATTGGGCTTCACAGTTTCTATTACAAAACCAATCATCTTAGCGTTTTATTAAAACTTGTACCACAATTAATAGAATCTCATAATTAGAATAAAATATCCTAACATTCTCTCACTTGGGCGATATCAATTGTAAATGTTTTAATGCTAAGAATATTTTATGGATCCAAAATTGGTTCAGAAACAACTCTAGTATACCATTTCGTCCAATAAGATCGTAGATATAGAATCATGGAGGTACCTACATTATAATGCAACATAGTCCCTTCCATGGTCACGTATATCAAACAACCTTATCGACATGAACAAGATGTGATAGAGCAGTAAGATACAATAGCACTCACTTTATGATCTAAAAATAATGTGTTATTTTCTCTTTTCGGTCACCAATTTCTCTACTTTATGCATCCCAGGCACACATAAGAAATCAAGGCTTAAATAATAAGAATGTATGTCTTTTATTACTTTATTATCTCGAGATAAACTTTATGTGTCACAAGACATACCAACAAGGCTTTCTAACTTTATGCCCCAAGCCAATGCTTATGATTGACACTCATCATAAGACTTTGCACAATAATATATCAAACAATAAACATTAATATCTTCAATGAACATGCTCCTTTATAGATAATCATTGCAAAATATACAAAATATATGTACAAAAGTACAAACAAAATAACATAAAGCAATGATGCCTCCCACTAACCTAGGGTATCAAAAGACTTTACCAAACCCATACAAGCAACATGCTTTACAAAAACAATGGGTTGAAGACCTTTGGTCAGATGATCAGCAATCATATCATCTGTACCGATATACTCTATAAAAATGTCACATTTCTTAACTAGCTCCTTAATTGTCAAGTATTTGACCTCCATATGCTTTGACCCAGTGATATTCTTATTATTTTTTGCAAATAATACAGCTGAAAGATTATCACAATATAACCTTATAGGTCTAGAAATGGAGTCAACAACTGACATTTCCTTAATGAGATTTCGTAGCCAAACAGTCTGCGACGTTGCACCAAAACATGCTACAAACTCAGCCTGCATTGTGGAAGAAGTTACTAATGTCTGCTTGACACTTTTCCAAGATATATTTCCACCTGCTAGCATAAACATATATCCTAAGGTAGATTTCCTATCATCTGAGCAACCAGTAAAGTCAGAATCTGTATACCCTACTAGTTCAAGATTCTCAACCTTTCTGTATGTCAACATATAATCTTTAGTCCCCTTAAGATATCTAAAAACTCTCTTGGTAGCAGTCCAATGTTCTTTTTCCAGGATCAGATAAAAATCTTCTCAGTACACCAACTGCAAATGCAATGTCAGGTCTAATGCATACATGTGCATACATCAGGCTTCGTACTACACTAGCATATTGTGAGACCATGTCTCTATCTTATATTTAAATTAAATAAAAATTCTTATCCCCTTAAAATTTGTAACCATACACCCACTTTCCTTATACAACTCAACCACCCCTCATATTTAAAACAACTAAACCTAGTTTTCTTTTTCCTTGTTGTGTGCATAGTATGAGTGAAACAAAATAATATCAGGGTATTGAAGCTTTTATTTTCAGAAACCAGTGAGCAACTAGAGGGAGAATCAGAACCGTAGAGAGAGAAAATGAAACAAGTTTAGAGAGAGAAAGTGGACAAGAGAGAGAAAATGCTTGTTAGTCGTCTTCCGATCACCTTTTTCGGCGAGTGACCACTCCAGGAGAATCCCCTCACCGATATGAAGCCAACGTCGACGGTCTGATCGCCTAAAGCCGTCGCACGCGCTCCCACGTGCCATAGCGTCGCTGCTCCATGCGCTCACGCGCTGCCGTGCGTGCAGTACACCTCCCGGACCAAAATCTTCCCATCATCGAGATACGTGGGTTAGACACCTCGTTTACCCAATTCGGACCTTTGGTTGTCGTGAAACGAGCCAAAACCGAGTGTTAATGATGTTCGATCGTTTGTCGGTGACCACCGAGCATCAGTCATTACCACCACTGTCGTTGTGATCCTGGTAATGTGTACTGTCTGTTGATCACCTCATTCTAAAATTCGAAGTCGTTGGAGCTCGATACGTTATATTTTACAGTCGTAGGGGTGTAATTGTAATATTTTGAAAGTTTTGGACTTATTCATAAATTGACATGTTTAGGGACCTAAATGTATGAATTCTGATTTCTGTGAGTAATATGTGATAAATGAGAAGTTTGAGACTAAATTGATAATATTGGAGAGTATTGGGGTTAAATTTGCAAATTTGGAAAATTTAGGGGTTAAAATCATAATTTTAGTAAATATATGGACCTGATCGAAATTTTATAATTTTTCCAGATTTTAGCGAGGACATATAGATATAGAGAGTTTTGCGTGGATTAGGTAAGTACAAAGCACGATGATTCCCTTAACATAAATGTTTGATGGTGATGTTTGATATATGAATTTATATACTATAGTATCAATATATTTATACATATATATTTGGAAAATTGATGAGTAAGTGATAGCATGAGAAAATAAATTGTGAATACAATTTTTGGTATAATTGTATGCTTGTACTATGAATTGAAGTATTTGAGTATTATGTGATTTTGAGATGAGTTGATGGATGAAATGCGATGAGATGTGTTGTATTGGATGTTGTGTGAGATTATTATTATGCTGTCGAATTTAGTATAATAGTGGACGGAAATGTGAGATTATGCGAGATTAGCATACGCGTGTGGTTTAATCCCCCTCTTGCATATTTATGCGGGATTATAAGGTGAGAAATCTTGGGAGTATGAGAAAGACTCTCCCATTGGTTTCAATCCATTATTATACCGAATCCAGATAGCAAACCTTGTTTGATTGAGATGTGTTGTTGTGAGTATGTTTTACCTGAGATAGCTTTTATATATTAATTGTTGTTTTCATATATTAATTTTATATTATATATATATATATATACACACACACACACATATACATATTTTATTGGTGAGGTCATGTTGAGAGTATGAGTGTTTTTACTTACTGAGCTCTTTAAGCTCATCCCACATTCTCAAACATCCCAGGTAGTTCGCCAACGCAACAGTAGCAGTATTAGTACTAGGATTTGGCTCGTTTTCCACAGCCGTCAGTCGGGTTGTCCAGACATTTCTTTTGACTTTTGAGATAAGAGATTTAGGACAAATTCATATTTTCACATAATTTTGGGTGTAAACATTTATTTGAGATTTATTGGATTGTATTTTATGGAATCATATTTTCACATGAAACTGTAAACATTTTCAGTTGCATGACATATAAGTGCTCGAGCTGAAGTCATTCGTGGACCCCTTTCTAGGGTTGGGCCCGCTCTAGGGAGGGGGTCGTGATACATATGGCACTGCCTGCATGGACTTGTTAGGGTTGGTGCTCTGAGCACCAATTTCTTATGTATTTCCATGTAAATACTCTTGTGTATATTTTATTAATGAATAAAATAAACAGTTTCTGTAATATAAATTTTTATTATATGGTAAAGACGTAAATGACCATATAGTGATTGGTTATGATACAGTTGCAAAAGCGTTGCAACTGACATTGAGCAGTATCATAATAGTATCATTCTTTAATTGTTCCTGGTCAAGGTTTACACTTACTTAGCCAGTAAGTAAACCCGCTGAGACCGGTACGTGTCGTATATTGGAATGTTGGATTCTAATGGTTTCTCAATAAACCATGAGTCTCGGGAGACTCATATAGACACGTATGTGTTTATATCGGATAATCACTGAATGACTCACTGAAGATTCTTAATAGATGGTACACCAACGTCAATAAGAATCTTCTCGGGTTGAGTGAGCATAGTGATCCTTCAACTTGAGATACCAATGTGGATATATGAGGTATCATCCACACTTTGATGGCAGTCACGTCACCGATCTATTTAGATCAGACCTCCGTCTGTTCGTTTTATAAACCCATTTTCAGCCAATAGGTCTACAACCTTCAGGTAATTCAACAAGCTCTCACACACCATTAAATCCCATAGATTTCCTTTCATCTCTCATTGCATTCCACCATAGATCGGATTGAGAACTAGAAACAGCTTCTTTAAAAGTTTATGGATCAGTGCAATGGCTTATGTCATAATAAATCTCATTTAAATAAACTTCACAATCATATGGAACAACAGACCGCCTTACTCTGGTTGACCTTCGTAATGGAACCTCTGCAGCTATATCTTGTAATGGCGGAACCTCATTTTCTGTATGGGTTCCTCCTCTATAACTGGATTAGTTGCAGGTGTAGGTTCCAAGGTCTCAGACTGTATGGGTATAGGTATATGAACAATTCTGGTCTGTTGTCCTTGATTTGAGTTTTCTGTATGATTATCATTATCAGCCACATCAAATTCCAAGAACTTAGCTGTCTGTGATTCTACAATCCTATAACCACATTCTCTATAGTAGAATCTGTAGCCTTTAGAATGATTAGGGTATCCTATAAAATAGCAACGAGATTGCAACTTACCTTCAATGGGATTATAAAGGCACACTTCTGAAGGACATCCCCAAACACAGAGATGACTCATGCTAGGTTTCCTACCAGTTCATATTTCAAAAGGAGTTCTAGAAACAGACTTACTTGGAACTCTATTGATGATGTATAAGGCTGTTTTAATTGCCTCACCCTAGAGGAAGTCTGAGAGATTAGTTCTAGACATCATACTTTTTACCATCTTTTGAAGGGTGCGTTTCCGCGTTTCGGCCACACCATTCTGTTCAGGACTACCTGGCATAGTAAATTGACTTACTATTCCACAATTTTCTAAGTATCTGGCAAACGGTCCATTTATTTGTCCACTGACCCCATGTTTACCATAATACTCACCACCCCGATCATACCTAACAATCTTGGTAATTTTTCCCAACTGTTTCTCAACTTCAGTCTTGAAGATCTTGAATTTATCAAGGGCTTCAGACTTTTCCTTAATCAAGTACATATATCCATAGCGGGAAAAATCATCCATGAGTGTTATATAATACTTATTATTACAAATGGTGGGTGAATAAGGTCCACTTATGTTTGTATGAATAATTTACAAAAGATCGGAGCTACGAGTGGATTCCATTTTCTTTATTTTGGTTAGTTTACCCTTACAACAGTCAACACATGTTTCTAGGTCACTGAAGTCAGGAGTAGGTAGGATATCATACTTTATTAACATTTCTACTCTTTCCCTAGAAATATGGCCAAGTCTTTTATGCCATAACATGGATGACTTTTCCTTTATTAAGGGTCTTTTGGCAACTTGTTCAACATTATATGAATTTGAATAGACTTCACTTGATGCTAAAAAGAGACTGTACAATCCGTATGACAAAACACAATGGCCAATTTTATTTGAGTTAAAAAATACAAATACAGAACATGTATTAAACTCAAAACCATAACCTTGTTTGTCGAGTACAGATACTGATATCAAGTTTCGTCTAAAATATGGTACATACAAAACACTTGTCAAAATAAGTTCATAATTAGAGTATAGTTTTAAACAAACATCTCCAACATAATGTACTTCCACCAATTCATTGTTGCCTACTACGAGCTTGAACTCATTCTTATTTGGTTTCCTCTTATTTATAAATCCCTGCAATGTGAAAGCAACGTGATTAGTTGCTCCACTGTCAAGCCACCAAAAACCGGTGTGGCATCAATATAATTGGATTCATATACAAAAAAAAAACCAAAGAGTTACCCGAATGCCCATGTTTCTCTAACCAAACTTTATACATGAAACACTCTGACTTCTTATGCCATTTCTTTTTACAAAAGAAACATTTAATTTCTTTCTTGAAAACACCTTTAGTACTACCCATAGCACTTGTCTGACCAGTTTTATTGTAATTCTGAACATTACCAGAAGCTGAAAATTTAGATTTCTTACCTTTCTTGCGAGGCTTAGAAACAATGAGAGCTGCATCTATATGCCCTGCCTTAAGTTTTTCTTCCTCAGCAACACAAATGGCAATGAAATCATTAACATTCCACGGTTCTTCCCTTTTGTAAGTAGTTACAATTGTACCAAACTCTATAGGCAGAGTATTCAATGCTTGATGGACAATGCAAGCATCTGGAAGAACAATGTTAAGGTTTTTCAGCTGGTTCTGAATATGGACCATTATCAAAATGTACTCCATAACACCTATGTTACCATTATACTGTTGGGTTTTGGGCAAAGGGCGCGGCGGAAGCGCTGTTCGGGCGAAATCGTAATTTCAAAACTTTTTAAATTACCGAATAAATTATTCAATATCCAATATGAATAATTCATTCATATTTCATCTAAATATATTTATTCAATATCAAATAATGACATAAATAGTTAAGAAACGTCGCAAATTTTTTACGAAAACATTTTTCCGTAAAATGGCATAAAACACGTTTTTGACCGAACCGACTACCCAATACACATGAGGGCTGCCCAGGTCAGCCCCAATAGTATTAGGGCAGTTCATGAGCTGCCCGAACAGTGAAAAATTCACTGTTTGGACAGTCATCACCCGGTTGGCTCAAAAGTCACCCGGTAACGCCGTTATTCGCAGTTTTCCCTTATTTCAACTCCGAAATAATTTCCGGCAATTGTTCCAACACCAAAAACACATCCAATACATTAAAATGACATCATTTTCATCATAAACAACCCATTTTTCCAGATCTAATTTTGAAAAAATAATAATCAATTTTTCATGCTTTAATCCAAATTTTTCAACATTAATCATATTAATCAAAACACCAATTGAAGTCACCACCAATGAAGCACCCAAGAATAATTATAGACATTAGAAGAGTGGTCATAACACTCTAGAATGGCAACATATCATCAAATGATCAAATTGAATAAATATTACCATAATATTATCCAATTCTACTTCACACATGCTATATGCTTCCAATTCCATCCTCAAAATCCAAAATCCCCAAATTTATAGAAAATAAGGAACCCTGGATCTCACTAGATCATCAAGAAACAAGAAACATAATTTCTAAGCTTATGGATTTGAAGAATTACCTTTAATCCTTTAATTCCTT
>SKCR01003028.1:0-17118 GCA_019454045.1 Zanthoxylum bungeanum | reverse complement strand
GGCTGGAGATGTGTCTGCCCCGTACGAAACATATATCGGACATCAAGCAACTAGTCTCTTTAAATCGGACAATCCTGACCTTGTCATATTGTCCCGACGGTTGCAACCTTTTATAGAGTACTAGTTCTGTGCCCTGCGTGATCATCCCCTCCATATGTCTGAAGCGATACTTCCATCTTGACATCACATCCAGTACACTACGATTCTCGATAAACCCAGAAGAGGTGTACACAGAACCGGTTAGGGTCCCCAACCACCAAAACCAAAGTTTACCGATTGTCGCAAGTACTAGCGATGTAAGTCTCAGGTTAAGGTTAAGACCATATACATCTACCCTGAAGCGGCCTCCCATAGACACGCAGACATACTACCAATGGGATTCCGCGGGGTCTATCCAGAGCGAAGCTGTTTTCCGTACCATCGGTAAAACACAACCTCCTATCGCACTCGCATAAGTATCCAATACTTAAATATATGAGAACTATGCCGTCGTGCCCTCACAACGTGCACAAGCGCAATACTAGTCTATTCCGCATTATCGATGTCCAGTCTCGATAATACTACGACTAGGGATATTTAATGATTAAACCTTTGGGGACTGATACTGTCTCATATCATTCTCAGTCCAGGTACTAATCATATGGACTTTCGCCATTTATAAGTCAAAGTAAACAATATTACAAAACGGCAAAAGGCAACTTCATTATCACATAGTTAATTTTGTACAATAATACAATATCATTTACAAACAGTGACGCTATGGGACATAATGTCTAACAGGAAGGATGGAAGGATTTGGGTGGTTTATATAGGCAAATGAAGGTTGCATTAATGGCTAAACATTGATTAGGTTGGCTTGCTTTGTTGAAATAAATGGAAAGGGGAAGGCTTATGTCAATGGTGTGGGGTTGGAGCTTAAATGGTGTTGTGTAGGGTTGGCTTAATATGGTGGATGGGAGGCTATTAAATGGCTTGGAAAAACTTTGTTGAAAATAGAGGCTAGAGTAAATTGTTGTCAAATGTGTGTGGGGTATGCATAGTACAAGGTTAATTTGGTTGTTTGAATAGCTAGATGGGGGGGGTAAATGTGGTAAATGTAGTGTATAGGCGTGGGCTTTGGTTGTTTGGTGGGCTTTGGTGTTTGGGCCAAGGAAGTGTTTTGAAACGGAGGTCCAAGAAGCGAACCCGAAGCTAATCCAGCAAATAAAATCCGACAATGCGTCAATTCTTAATTCTTCCCTTCCGACGTCTGTTTCTCGCGACTTCCACGACATAAAAAAGATAGTGCCTCCGTACGAGGCTCATCATCGGGACTTACATGCAAAAATGCAGTGCCTACAATAATAAGGCGCATATAAATAAATAATAATAATGATATGCGGATGGATATTTAAACACATTGTTCCTAGAACAAATCTCTCCATTTCCTCTCTCCCACTAGCACAAGTATTATTTCTACCCGATTACATAACACTTCTAAGAAACCTCATTTACATTGAGGGGAATAGGTGAGAAGAGAAATACAAAGAGTAAGGAGGTAATAGGCTGGACACGCAGGTCTAATTAATAAATTCTAAATTTATTACAACAATTTCCAAAATTGCCCCACCCATCTAATATCCATCTGATATACATTATTCATGCATCGCAACCATGTATTCATACAAGCATGTTATCAATCAATCTAATCCAATTAATTAATCTGATAATTAATGACCATCCAATGTTCAAACAACGATTTGATTTTGCGCGAGTCCAACTCATTTTGCGAATAAGTACTCAAAGTACGAATTCTTGAATTAATTAAACTACAACATTAAATCCAATTTAATTTGTATTTAATACTAATTCTTTATTTAATTCCAAATTAAATTACACTTTATTAACGAACCTTTACGACTTAGATTCTAAATCTAATCGTTACGGGTCTCTCAAAGCCCGATTAACATCCAATGTCAATTTAATTTAAAGTCCAATGGCTTTTAATTAATTCTTAAGGCATGGATTTTGGTCAATATGGGTCAAACCCAAATACCAAAGCCCATTTAAGGAATCGCCCTTATTTGCCTAGAAACCAATTTAGGCCCATTAGGCCCAATTAATATATTATGGTCCATTAGTCATAATTGGACTTTATGGATATGGTTTTGGGCCCAATTGGATCCAACCAATTTAGCCTAAACCCATCTTGGTACAACCAAGCCCATTAAAGCCCGATTACAACTTTTAAAGCCCAATTTCCAAAATAGGCCCAATTAATTAAATTACCAAATTCCAAATTTTTATAACTTAATTAACCAAAGTGTAAGCCATAATTAATTACCAAAATTAACATTTCCAAAACAAAAATTTGTACAATTAATTATGCTCATTAACATCAAAACATGTCCAACACATTTTAATCAAAAATCAAACCCATTTCATGCTTACTAGTCTCGGCAATGGAAGGGATTTCTTTGTCCGATTCGGTTTTAATCCAATCAAATCCAATTCAACATTACCCAATTGATTTCAAGTCATCCAATGAATCAAAAATCAAAATACCAAGACATTAGGGTATCTCTAAAATTCGGCCAAGCCTCATAAATTGGGGAAAAATTGATCCAATCAAATTTTATGAAATTGATCATGCACAACTTCAATTAAACATCATTTAAGCATACTCAATCTAAAAATTTCATCAAATCATGCTCAAATTGGTTTTACCCAATTTTAACCCTAAAAAAGTTTCATGCTCAATATTGGCTTCTGATACCATTGTTGGGTTTCTCTAAGGTCCCAAGGATCATTATCAAGCAAGAAACATATGTGAATACATCATGGAGGTGCAGAATAATCACAATGATCAGTTCAGCGATGCGAGGAACAACAAAACTTCAAGCTTTTCTCCTCCAAGGCTCGGCAGTGGGCTGTTTTGAAGTTCCAAAATTTGGCCATCTTGGTCCTCCAAGCTCCAAGCTTTTGTGTTGTGATTCCAAGCTAACAAGTGCGGTTCCCTATCACCTTCGCAAGACCCCGAATGTGTACTAGCACTTGGTAATTTTTTCCACAAAAATCACCCTTGCACTCCTCTTCATTCTCGGCAGTTTGGCAGAAAACAGAATAGGAAATCAGCCCATTGGGCGTGAGAGAAGAAGAGAAGAGTGAGAGAGAGAGATGTGTTGGTTGTTGGAAATTTGTATCTAATACACATAAAATGAATTCAAAATTCATTAACCAAAATTTTGGCTTTCCAAAAGTCAAAACAATTAAAGCCACAACCACTTCCATCAATCAATCAATCAAGTGACAAGTTGTCACATCACTCAAAGTGACTAATGATTTGACGCTTGATATGAATTGTGGGCCGCACTTGAATTCGAAATACGAGTGCGCCCGCAAATGCGCTCGGGCTCGGGTTCGCTAATTCCAAATTAACAAATTTTCTGTTGCGTCGTAATTAAATAATTATGCGTAGCAAAATTACTATTCACATCGCTAACTAATTAATTCTAAATTAACTCGTTCGCCCGAATTAAAATCTAATTTTAATTCCACGTCAAAATCCAATTTCTTATAATATATCGAATATATTATTTTATCGATTAATTCCAAATTAATCGTTCTCTCTATTTAATTAATATTTTATCCCAAACAAAATATCTCTGTAATTAATCCCAGATTAATTTTCTCTCACATCTAATTAATCCCAGATTAATAAAGTGCGAGTCATACATCATCGGTGAATCTTCGGGAAGCGACCCATGAGATCCCCGGATATGTTGGCAGTAAATCTGGTCGTCGGACTATCCGAACACGTAAGTACCTAGTACTACGTTTTTACCGATTTACAAGACAAGGTTGGATTCTAGTAAATCGCCATGCCTACCAAATTCTCCAGAAATATCCTTACAGGAATATACGATCTATATCAGGCGTAGTATACGTAGTATTGCGTATTTCGATCCAGTATCGGATGTCACGTGCAAGGCATGGGGTTGGAATTGTGTCTGCCCCGTACGAAGCACATATCGGATCTCTGGTAACTAGTCTCTATATCGGATAATCATGACCTAGTCATATTATCCCGATGAATGCAGTACATAAGAGAACCAGTTCCGTATCCTACGTGATCATCATCTCCACTATGACTGGAGTGATACTTCCGTCTTGACATCACACCCAATACACTACGATTCTCAATATACCCTGAAGAGGCGTACAAAGAACCTGTTAAAGCCCTGGACGACCAAAACCAAAGTATATTGATTGTCGCAAGTATTAGCGGTGCAAGTCTCAGGTTAAGACCAAATACACCTACCCTGATTCGGACTTCCATAGACATATAGTCATACTAGCAATGGAATTCCTAGGGGTCTATCCAGAGCGAAGTTGTTTTCCGTACCATCGGTAAAACACAACCTCCAAATAAACTTGCATGAGTATCATATACCCAAATATATGAGAACTATGCTGTTATGCCCTCACAACGCGCACAAGTGTAATACTAGTCTTTTTCGCATTATCGATGTCCAATCTCGATAATACTCTGACTAGGGATATTTAATGATTAAACCTTCATGGATTGATATTGTCTCATATCATCTCAATCCAGGAACTAATCATATGGACCTTCTATCATTTATACATCTTGGTGATCTAATCACAAATGATAAAAGAGTAATTTCCTTTGTCACATAGTTAATTTGTACAACAACACCATGATCTGTACAAATAGTGACGCAATGGGTCATAACTGTCCAACATATATGTACTCTGGGAGAGTCCAAACAACTTTCTAGATCTATCCCGGTAGATCTTTATTCCCAGAATAAAGGCTGCTTCTCCCAGATCTTTCATGGAGAATTTTAATGAAAGCCAAGCTTTCACTGACTGTAGCATGGGAATGTCATTGCCAATAAGTAATACATCATCAATGTAAAGGACAATGAATGTCAGTGCTCTCCCAATAACATTCTTATATACACAAGGATCATCCTCGTTTTGAACGAAATCATATTCTTTTATGATCTCAACAAAACGTTAGTTCCAAGAACGCGATGCTTGCCATAACGCGATGCATCATCCGTAAAGGTTACGAAATATTCATATCCACCTCTAGCCTGGCTAGACATGGGCCCACATATGTCACTATGAACGAGGGCTAACAATTCGGTGGCACGTGCACCTTTACCGCTAAAAGGTGTTTTAGGCAATTTGCCTAATAAACAAGATTCGCAGACATCATATGAATTTGGATCAAATCCGTCCAAGTACCCTCTCTTCGATAGTGTGGATATGCGAGTCTTGTTAATGTGTCCCAGACGACAATGCCACATATAAGTTTCATATTTGTTACTTAATTTAAGCCTTTTGTTTGTTACATTATATTTTTGAGATTGATTTATATTCAAAATATAAAGACCTTTATACACATAAACACTGCATATCTCAATATGATTTTTATACATAAAACACCCAGTGTTTCTAAATACAAAAGTATACCCACATTGGGCTAATAAAGATACATAAATAATATTCCTAGTCAAACTAGGTACATAATAACAGTCTGGTAGATTTAGTACATGCCCTGAGGGTAGTTCCAAAATATAAGTCCCAACGGCCAAAACGGCGACTCTAATCCCATTTCCAACTCAGAGGTCAATCTCTCCTGAGGCCAGTCTCCTGCTAATCCGCAGATCCTGTACATCAGTACATATATGAGTACCACAACCAGAATCAAAAATCCAATTTTTAAAACTAGAAGTAGACATGTTTATTTCTATAACAAACATTCCTGATGCCGATGCCTTGCTCGCTTTGATTTCCTTCATGTGTGCCTTGTACTCACGGCAGTCACGCTTCTAGTGACCCCGTTTGCCACACTGTAGGGAGGCATATTGGGATTTGTCCTTGGCCTTCCAAGAAGACTTTGATGATTTGGCCTTGCCCTTCTTCTTCTTCTTCTTCTTCTTTACACCTACAGTAGCCTTTGGCCAAGCCTTAGTAGACTGAGATGTTGAAGCGAAGTGCGCCTCGCACTTTTTACCCTTCAATAGATCTTTTTCTGCTTCACGCAGCATTTCCATCAACTCTCCAAGAGTATGGTATTGGTTCATCATATTGTAGTTCATGATGAACCCGCTCCAGCTGTCAGGAAGAGACTGCAAGATCAAATCTATAGAAGTCTCAGCCTCAATGGTTATGCCTAGCTGACCCAATTGTTCGATGTCAGCGATCATCTACGACACTTAGTGCTCGGCAGATGTACCCTCTGACATTCGAGAGCGAAAATGCTTCTTCTGTAATTCATACATTTGCGATCTAAGGTTAGATTGATGAAGGTCCTTCAGTTTTACCATCATAGTATTGGGATCCAATCCCTTGTTCTGGCGACGAAATTGAGGGTTCATTGCAGCGAGCATGACTGATTGAGCAGTTGAGTTGTCATCGCTATGAGTCTTCCAAAGCTCAAGCTCAAGCGGCTGGTCAATTTCGGGCTTAGGCCCGAGAGGTCTCTCTATCGTAGAGAGCATCTTCTCGGCCTCCAGGACAATCCTGAGGTTCATATCCCAGTCAGTAAAGTTCACACCGTTAAAGACATTTTTGCCATGATAATGTCCCTAACGTTGATCTTTCCCGCCATCTTAATTGCAATAGTCTAACTATTCAATTAACGATTTTTGGGTACAGTCCAACTATTACAAGAAAATAATAAAATATTAGTCCAACAAATAAATATATAAAATGATGAAATAATTTGAAAGCGCGTATTGGAAAGTATTTGAACGAAATTGCAAATTCAATACTATCCTCCCACTATTTTTCGACGAGCCTCTAACCCTCGGGAAACCTAGTTTCCTAGTGGGCTAGGATCCCGTTAAATAACACACAACCTTGACTTTGGCCAACAAGCTGTATGATATTTAACTAGGTAGATCTCTAAGATCAATTGGATCTCTACAATTACTAGATCCGGTAGGTGGACCTCCAAGTCCAAAACATATATATACAATATATATGCCAATATATCCAATATATTTTCCTAACCTTTTCCTCTGAATCAACTCAGCCTTGGCTTTGGCTCAACAAGCTTAATTATTCCAGTTAAGCGGGACCCATTGACCTTGGAAAGCTTCGTAATCCATGTTGATGAACAAGAAGTGACCTTGACTTTGGCCAACAAATCACAACTTGCCCAAGACATGCGATATGGAACAAAGCTTTAAAGGTTCAAACACATCCGCGATGGACATTGATCTTGACTTTGGCCAACAAACCAATGCCAATCTTGGATCTTGAGAAAGAACCACTCAATGGAAGGAAATTCGCTTAATATTTGTTTGAGGGTTTTTCACGTAAATTGGCAACCAATTTATTATCTTTGATTAGGTCTCATCATACACCCTTAAGCATGCATTCTAAAAGCATAATAAGGCGCGAAATAAATAATAACGATATGCGGATGGATATTCAACAAATTGTTCCTAGAACAAATGTCTCTCTTTCCTCACCCCGACTAGCACTGTTCTAACTTCTACCCAATTACATAATACAATAAAGAAACCTTATTAACATTGAGGGGAATTGGTGAGAAAAGAATTACAAAGAGTCAAGAGACAAAGGCTGGACACGCAGGTCCAATTTAATAAATTCTAAATTTATTACAATAATTTCCAAAATTGCCCTCACCCATCTAATATCCATCCGATATACATTATTCATACAATACATCCATGTATTCACACAAAGCATGTTATTCAATCAATCTAATCCAATTAATTAATCTTTAAATTAAGTGATCATCCAATGTTCAAACAACGATTTGATTTGCACGAGTCTAACTCATTTAAGAATAAGTATTAAAGTACGTATTCTTGAATTATATCGAACTACAATTTTTAATCCAATTTAATTTGTATTTAATTCTTATTTAATTCCAAATTAAATAATAACACTTTATTAATGTGTCTTTACGACTTAGATTCTAAATCTAATCTTAATGGGTCTCAAAGACCCAATTAACATCCCATGTTAATTTAATTAAAGTCCAATGGGCTTTTAATTAATTTCTTAAGGCATGGACTTTGGCAACCAAAGGCCAATAAGGAATCACCCTTTGCCATAAAAATCAATTACAACTTATCCAAAAGTCAAAACCTATTTTGGTATATGCTTTACCAAAAGGTTAAGCAAAGTTTTGGAGGGAAAAAAGCTTTTAATGCCTTTAACCACTTCCATCAGCAAATTGACACTTGATGGACAAGTGATGTAAGTTGGTGGGACCCACTTTAATTCAAAATTCAAGTGGCTTGCTCAACACACTTCGGGCTCGGTTTCGCTTAATTTGATTAAACAAATTTTCCGTCACAACGTAATTAAATCCAATTTAATTAAATAATAATGCCTTGCAAAATTATTACGAACGTCGCTCGCGAATTAATTCTAAATTAATTCATTTGCTCGTATTAAAATCCAATTTTAATTTCACCTCGAAATCTTATTTCATTTAATATATCGAATATATTATTAAATCGATTAATTCCAAATTAATCGTTCTCTCTCTTCTTATCGAATTTTATCCCATATAAATTCTTGTCGTAATTAATCCCAGATTAATTATCTCTCTCTTCTAATTAATCCCAGATTAATTATGTTCGAGTCAAACGTCATCGGTGCATCTTCGGGAAGCGACCCATGAGATCCCTGGATATGTTGGCAGTAAATCCGATCGTCAGATTATCCGAACATGTACGTACCCGGTACCATATTTTTACCGATTTACAAGACATGGTTGGCTTCTAGCAAAGCACCGTGCCTACCCAATTTTCCAGAAATACTATTTTAAGGAATATATAATCTTTTTCAGGCGTAGTATACGTAGTATTGCGTATTGCGATCCAATATCGGATGTCACATACAAGGCATGGGGCTGGAATAGTGTCTGCACTGTACGAATCATATATCGGATTATTAGCAACTAGTCTCTTTAATCGGATAATCATGACCTTGTCATATTATCCCGATAGTTGCAACATAATAGAGTACTGGTTCTGTATCATCTCCATATGACTGAAGTGATACTTTCATCTTAACATCACACCCAATACACTACGGTTCTCAATAAACCCAGAAGAGGCGCACATAGAACCTGTTAAAGCCCCGGACGAACAAAACCAAAGCGTATTGATTGTCACAAGTATTAGCGATGCAAGTCTCAGGTTAAGACCAAATACACCTACCCTGATTCGGATTCCCATAGACACATAGTGATACTACCAATGGGATTTCGATGGGTCTATCCAGAGAGATGATGTTCCCGTACCATCGGTAAACATGACCTCTTATCACACTTTCATAAGTATCCAATACTTAAATATATGAGAACTATGATGTTACACTTCCATAACACGCACAAGTGCAATACTAGTCTATTCTGTATTATCGATGTCCAGTCTCGATAATACTACGACTAGGGATATTTAATGATTAAAACTTCATGGATTGATACTGTCTCATATCTTATAATCTGGAACTAATCATAAGGACTTTTATGATTTATATATTCAAGTAATCTAATTACAAAATGATAAATAGCAATTTCCATTGTCACATAGTTAATTTGTACAAAAACCACAATGTCTTTTACAAATAGTGACGCTATGGGTCATAATTGTCCAACAATATATCCTAACATTTTCCTCTGGATCAACTAAGCCTTGGCTTTGGCTCAACAAGCTTAATGATTCCAGTTAAGCGCGACCCATTGATAGTGGGAAAGCTTCGTAATCCACGTTGATGTACAGAAGTGACCTTGATTTTGGCTAACAAATCACAACTGCCAAGACATGGGATATGTAACAAAACTTTCGTGGTTCAAACACATCCGCGATGGACAATGATCTTGACTTTTGCCAACAAACCAATGCCAATCTTGGATCTTGAGAGAGAACCACTCAATGGAAGGAAAACGCTTAATATTAAAGTGAGGGTTTTTCACGTAAATTGGCAACCAATTTATTATCTTTGATTAGGTCTCATCGTACACCTTTAAACATGCATTCTAAAAGAATAATAAGGCACGAATAAATTAATAATGATATGCGGATGGATATATAACAAATCTTTTCCTAGAACAAATCTCTCAATTTCCTTTCTCCCGCTAGCAGTATTCATACTTCTACCCAATTACATAACACAATAAAGAAACCTCATTTATATTGAGGGGAATTGGTGAGAAGAGAAATACATTGAGAATATGAGATAATAGGCTGGACTCGCATGTCCAATTTAATAAATTCTAAATTTATTACAACAATTTCCAAAATTGCCCACACCCATCTAATATCCATCCGCTATACATTATTCAATAAAATACATCCAAGTATTCACCCAAAGCATGATATCAATCAATCAATCCAATTAATTAATCTTTGATTAATGACCATCCAATGTTCAAACAACGATTTGATTTGCACGAGTCCAACTCGTTTAAGAATAAATACTCAAAGTACGTATTCTTGAATTATATCGAACTATAATTTTAAATCCAATTTAAATTGTATCCAATACTAATTCATATTTAATTCCAAATTAAATAATTACACTTTTAATAGTGCCTTTTAGACTTGGATTCTAAATCCAATCTTCATGGGTCTCAAAGGCCCAATTAGTATCCAATACTATTCAATTAAAGTCAAATGGGCTTTCAATTAATTCTTTAGGCATGAGCTTTGGTCAATATGGATCAAACCCAAAATGTCAAGGCCCAAATAGGAATCACCCTATGCCAAAAATCACTTTAGGCCCATTACGCCCAATAAAATTTTTAAAGGCCGAAAAGTCATGTTTGGACTTTATGGAAATGGTTTTAGCCCAATTGGATCCCACCCAATTGTCCAAAACCATACTTGGCCCAACCAAGCCCATTAAGCCCAATTACAACAAATTAAATTAATACATTATTCCAAATTACATATTAATCCAATTCAAGTGTAATTAACATAATTAATCAACTAATCTAATGTTTCCAAAACACTAATTAATCATGCTCATTAATTCCAATTCATGTCCAACACAAATTGAAGCAAAATCAATTCTACAACATGCTTAGGCTCACGAAAATGGCAAAGAAATTATCATGAAATTTTATTTCAATCTAATTAAATCAACATTTAACATACATTTCATGCCAACAACACATCCAATTGCTAATTTTCAAAAAATAACCATGCGCACACACTGGGGTACATTCGGCCATGCTTGTGAATTTGGGAATTTTTGATCCAATCAATTTATCTCACATCCAATGATTCACAAATCCAATTCATCATCATACAAACACAACCACACAATCAATTTAGGTCAATCAAGCTCCAAGCAAAAAATCCCAAATCAAAGTCCATAAACCCTAGATTTCAAATCAAGTTTAGGATGGCTCTGATACCATTATTAGTGTCCTAGACATGCCAAGGATCTCTAAGCGTGATTATTGTGTGAATAAATCAAGTGAAAGTTGCGGAAAAAACTCACATTGAACGGATGAGATTTGAAAATTTTCTTCTTGAATGTTGAAGCTCCAAGCTTTGTAGAGTGTTTCCAACACTTGGGTGAGTTTCCCTATCACCTTAATTAACTCCTTTAAGTGCTAGCTTGTAGAATTTACAACAAAAGTTCTAAATGAGAGAAGAGGGCTCATGCCCATTTGAGAGAGAAAGAGGAATAGTAGTATCCAAAACTAATACCAAAGTTAATAATAATGTGTTGACTTTCAAAGGTGGTGGTAGATTTTAGAAGTAAATACCACATTTACTATTTCAACAACCAACCTCACAAATAGTGAGTTTTGATGTAAGTCATGGGTCCCACCAATTTAATTATAAATCTAGTTAACTTACACAACACACTTTGGGCCAGGTTTGTTTAATCCGACTAAACGAATTTTCTGTCGCTAAATAATTAAATCCAATTTAATTAAATAATAATGCCTCGCAAAATTATTATGAATGTCGCTTATGAATTAATTCCAAATTAATTCGTTCGCTAGAATTAAAATCCAATTTAATTCCGCACTGAAATCCAATTTCAATTAATATATCTAATTTATTATTTTAGCCCAATTAAATAAATTAAATAGTACAATCCAATTTAACTATTAAATTTACTTTGCCGATTAATTTCAAATTAATCGCGTTCTCTCTTCTAGACTAATTTAATCCCAGATAAAATTCTTGCCGTAATTAATCCAAGAATAATTTTCTTTCTCATAATTAATCCCAGATTAATTCTGTTTAAGTCAAATGTCATCGGTGAATCTTTGGGAAGCGACCCAAGAGATTTCTAGATATGTTGGCAGTAAATACGGTTGTCGAACTATCCGACACGTGCGTACCGCGTACCACGTTCTCACCGATTTACAAGACATGGTTGACTTCTAGTAAAGCACCGTGCCTACCCAATTCTCCAGAAATATAATTAACATAGAATATATATAATATGTATTAGGCGTAGTATACAATGTATTGTGTATTACGATCAAGTATCTGATGTCATATGATAGGCCTGGGGTTGGAATTGTGTCTGTCCCGTATGAAGCATGTATTGGATCACTAGCAACTACTCTCTTTAATCAGATAATCATGACCTAGTCATACTATCCCGATAGTTGCAGCATTTAAGAGTACTAGTTTTGTATCCCTGCGTGATCATCATCTCCATATGACTGAAGTGATACTTCCATCTTGACATCACACCCAATACACTATGATTATCAGTATACCCAGAAGAGGCGTACACAAAACCTGTTAAAGCTTCGGACGACCAAAACCAAAGCATACTGAATGTCGCAAGTATTAGCGATGCAAGTCTCAGGTTAAGACCACATACACCTACCCTGATTCGGATTCCCATAGACACATAGTCATACTACCAATGAGATTCTGAGGGGTCTATCCAGAGCGAAGCTGTTCCTGTAACATCGGCAAACAGAACCTCATATTACACTTGCATGAGCATCCAATACCCAAATATATGAGAACTATATCGTTAAGCTTCCATAACGCGCACAAGTGTAATACTAGCCTATTCCGCATTATCGATGTCCAGTCTCGATAATACTATGACTAGGGATATTTAATGATTAAACCTTTTGTGGATTAATACTGTCTCATATCTTATTGATCTGATACTAATCATATGGACTTTTATCATTTATATATCAGAGTAATCCAATTACAAAATGATAAAAGAGGAATTTCCTTTGTCACATAGTTAATTTGTACAAAGAACACATTGTCTTTTACAAATAATGATGTTATGGTCGTAATTGTCCAACAATATAAGAAGAAATGTACAATAATTTTTCTCTAAACAGAAATCCTTCATGCCGGTAGAATTTACTAAATGCAGACTTAATACATACATCATATAAATCATAAAAATCCACATCACATGCATAAAGCTATTTAATAAATTCAAACCTTAGCATTTTAGCACCCAAAGAAGTAAATAAAACATATCTGCGAGACAAGGCATCTATAACTTTATTTTCCCGACCCTATTTGTAGCGAAAGACGTAAGGAAATGTCTCCACAAACTCCATCCATCTATCATGATGTTGTTCAGCTTTTCTTGCCCCTTAAGTTGTTCAAAATCTCATGATCGGCATGTATCATGAACTTCTTAGGCCACAGGTAATGCTGAAAAGTCTCTAGTGCTCGCACAAGTGCATACAATTCCTTATCGTACATGGGATACCTCACTGAAGTATGCAATAGGTCTTTTCTCTTGCATCAATATTGCTCCAATACATATGCCACTTGTGTCACCCTCTATTTCGAAACTACTTTCAAAATTAAGTAGTGCGAGGACAAGTGCACTGCTTAACCTTTCATTGAGCTTCTGAAAAGCACTCTCATATGCCTCATCCTTTTGAAATCCAACCGTCTTCTTGACTACCTCATTCAAGGGTGCTGCTATGCTACTGAAATCCTTCAGAAAGTGCCTATAGAAACTCACCAACTTATGAAAGTTTCTAAGCTTAGACACTGTGGTAGTGTTGGCTATCTCTAATCGCTTTAACTTTCTCCTCATCTACCTCTATACCATCTGCAGTCACAACAAAGCCAAGAAAAATGATTATATCCATGCAGAATGTGCATTTCTTATAGTTAGCAAACAATTTTTCTTATCTAAAATTATTAAGCACACATCTCAAATGGCCTACATGTTCATCTAAAGATTTAGTGTATACTAATATGTCATCGAAATAGACGACTGCAAACTTCCTTATATATGCACGCAACACATGGTTCATAAGTCTCATAAAAGTACTTTGAGAGTTTGTCAAACTAAAAATCATCACTAACCACTCATATAGCCCATATTTGATTTTAAAAGTGATCTTCCACCCGTCACCCTCTCTCATACGAATTTGGTGATATCCACTCTTAAGATCAATTTTACTAAAATTCCTAGATCCATACATTTCATCTAAAATATCATATAGCTTAGAAATGGGATGTCGATACTTTACCGTGATATTGTTGATGAAACGAAAATCCACACATATATGTCAAGTCCCATCCTTCTTAGGTGCTAATAGCACATGTACTGCACACAGGCTCATACTCTCCCGTACATAACCATTTCCTATCAGATCCTCAACTTGCCACCGAAGTTCCTTTTTCTCATAAGTTTTACTCCTATATGCGGTTCTATTGGGAATAACACCTCCAAGAACTAAATCGATCTGATACTATATTCCTCGAATGGGTGGAAGACCATTGGGGATGTCCTATGTAAGCATGTCTTCAAATTCCTACAATAGAGAAGAAATAGAAACAGAAAGCGAACTGTTAGTGTTAGTAAGTAATGAAGAATGTGGTGTGTTCTTATACATTAGCAGTAATATGAGTTTGCTAGCTTTATACGCTCTCCTTATCTCTCTCTCACTTAGATAAAAATGTTTTTTCACTCTCCATTTATTCTCACTCTCTTCCACAGCCCCATTTCCCTTGGGCTTATGCTCCGCTCTAACCCCAATGTTTCCCCCATTCTAGGGTTAAGATCAAACTGCCATGACCTCCCAAAAAGTATATGGGAGGTCTGCATGGGTACCACATCACACAACACTTCATCCGTGTGAGGTCCAATGGTAAAAGTCAACAACAACTGCTTGGTCACTATAACCTCTCTACAGTCATTAAGCCACTGCAACCTATATGGCTTATGGTGTTTTAAACACGAAAATCCCAATCTCGTAACCAATGCTATGCTAGCCACGTTAGTGAAACTACCCTCATCTATGATCATACTACATGACCTCCTATTCATGCTACACCTAGTGTTAAAAAAATTATCTCTCTGCTGCTCGGACTCCTCATCTACTATCTATATTTCCAATGCTCTCATAGACACAAGCTACAAGTTATCTAATAGGTATGCTACTCCATCATCATCACTAGCATCCTCTACTGCATGCATCTCATCTTCCACCTCTCCGACTGTGGAATCGATATAACTATCATCCTTTATTATCAAAGTTCACTTATTGGGGTATTGTAATGCATAATGTCCCATACATAAATATTTAAAACACTTTACCTCCTTAGATTTTGGAATTACCACTTCAAACTTAACCTTAACTTTGCATGTCTCAACTTATTTTTCTTTACCACTCCCGGCTTTGGGATTATTGAAACCCCAATCTCTCCGTTCATTACTATGCCACTTCCTCTTCTAAGCAGAAGTTCCATGTGAAGTGTATCTAGGTGTAGATTTATTATTAAATTGTCTTTCTACCATGATCGCCATGTGTAACATATCCTCCAACTCCACATAATGGTGTAACTCAACTACACTCACAATCTCCTAATTTAACCCACCTAAAAATCGAGCCATTGTGGCTTCTGTTGGGTTTTCTAGATCAAACCAAGATCAAATTAAGCAATGAAACATGTGAATACACCAAAGTAAGAATGCGGAAAATACTCACTTTGATCGGATTTTGGATGCGTTGAACACAAAAATTTTCCTCCTTGAGTTTCGGCCAAGCCTTTGTGCTCCTTGTGTTGATCTTCAAGCTCCAAGCTTTGAGTGTTGATTCCAAGCTCAAGGATTGGTTTCCCTATCACTTTTGAATGACTCCTTGGATGTGCTAGCATTCATGATTTTTGAATCAAAAATCAAAGAGAATGAACCCTAGGTTCACGCCCAAATTGAGAGAAAATGAAGAAGTCCATTCGGCCATGATGAGAAAAAGAAAAAGAGAGAAAAGTGTGTTGTGTAATTTGATTTTCAAAACCAAATACCATTTACCAATTTTCAAAAAATTGGTACAAGTCATTATCACATCAAACTTTAATAATGCTTGTGTAAGAAACAAGCAACCATCAAATCCCATCTACTTCTATCAACATAAAGTTGATAAAGTTGACTAGGTGATGTGACATGTGGGCCCCACTTGATTCAAAATCTGAGTGGGCCACCACACATCCCGGGCTCGGTTCGCTAATTCCGAATTAATGAATTTTCCGTTGCGACGTAATTAAATCAAATTTAATTAAATAATTATGCCTAGCAAAATTACTATTCATGTCGCTAGTGAATTAATTATAAATTAACTCGTTCGCCCGAATTAAAATCTAATTTTAATTCCGCCTCGAAATCTAATTTCGTTTAATATATTGAATATATTATTTTATCGATTAATTCCAAATTAATCATTCTCTCTCTTCAAATAGTATTTTATCCCAGATAAAATATCTCTGTAATTAATCCTAGAATAATTTTCTTCTCTTATAATTAATCTCAGATTAATTATGTCCGAGTCATACGTCATCGGTGAATCTTCGGGAAGCGACCCATGAGATCCCTGGATATGTTGGCAGTAAATCCGGTCGTCGGACTATCCGAACATGTACGTACCTAATACTATGTTTTTACCGATTTACAAGACATGATTGGCTTATAGCAAAGCACCGTGCCTACCCAATTCTCCATAAATATTCTTAAAGGAATATATAATCTGTATCAGGCGTAGTATACATAGTATTACGTATTCCGATCCAGTATCGGATGTCACATGTTATGCCTGGGGCTGGAATTGTGTCTGCCCCATACGAAGCATATATCGGATCT
>SKCR01003027.1:0-17010 GCA_019454045.1 Zanthoxylum bungeanum | reverse complement strand
CTAGGGATATTTAATGATTAAACCTTCGGGGACTGATACTGTCTCATATCATTCTCAGTCCAGGTACTAATCATAGGACCCCTCTCTTCATTTATATATCTATGGTGATCTAATCACAAATGATGAGAGTGCAATTTCTTTGTCACATAGTTAATTTGCTACAACAACACAATGATCTGTGAAAATAGTGACGCTATGGGTCAGAATGTCCAACACCGTGATCATACAACTAATGCATGCTATAACCCAAACCACCCATACCTGTGGCAAAAGCCATCCCAAACCCGTGGTGGCTTGGTTCTAATCTAACATGTGCATGAATCATCAAATCTGGGATTTAATACATGAACCGCAACCTACGAACTTGAAACTATCATGAGCTAAAATGTTATATGCTTACCAGAGTCTGAATGATCTAAATCAACATTCTACAAGAGCTAGACATGACTATCGGCAAACATGAAATGCATAGTTGAAGTTGTAATGTAACATGACATGGATGCATTACTTTTAAAAATGTAATTAATTATGAAAGTATGAAATTCATATCTGAAAATCGGTATTAAAATCAATAGTGCTTTAAAAAAAACTGCTTCTGAACTCATAAAATATAAACTTGGTTCCTTCTCAAAAATCTATGTGGAAATCTTGATGTGAAAATCTGAAATCTCAAGTAACTGGAAAATCTATAGAAAGCTTGAACTCATATAAACATAAACTGGGTTCATTATCAAAAATCTCCACAATTCTCATAAAATAATTCCTTATGAAAACTCTTTCTTAAAACAACTTTTCTGTAAGTGTGTCTCTGAAAATCTGAGTGTCTGTCGAAAACTTGACGCATGGGGGCATTACGTATCGCCATCCCCCTATACACCTAATTGGAGTCAGGAGTGCAAATCCATGATATTGGGGCGTTACGTATCGCCTTCCCCCAAAGCATGCCACTACATGTCCCTGAAACTAGGGTCTAGGGTGTTATATATTGTCGTCCCCTAGCCCTGAAATCTAGTGATCTTGGGCGTTACGTATCACCGTCCCCCAAGCCACAATCTAGAGCTGGGGCTGCAGATCTATGCTACCCTCCAAACTCTGAATATAGGATATAGGGGCATCTGTCATCCCTAGTCCTGAACTGCGTGTGCACACGATATCTGTATCTGTCAAGTTACATACTGAGGTGGGTTTTTCCCCCATGCCTTAAAATCCAAAGAAAATCATAAAAGAACTTATTTTAAAATATCGAAAGCATAATAAAATGTGGTAATCTTGAAAACTGAAAAAAATGAGTTTTTAAAACAAACATGTATGATTCATTACCAGCTTGAGACTGCTAGGTCTAATTTGAAAACACAACTAGCGGAGATGCTGAATTTTTGAACTGAAAGTCTATGAATGCATTGTGAATTTTGAAGAACTAAAACTGATGCATGTTGCGACATGGGACATATATGAGAAAGACATGGCATAACTAAACTTAAAAACTAAGAACTGATTATCTAAGCTGTGATACATAGACTGACACATGAACTGAAAACTAGTATGGCTATATAACCTGAATACATATAGCAAATACCAAAACTGAAGTTATAAATTAAAGGCATGAATGATATCAAATGACTTAAGCTGAATTAATATATCTGAAAGCATAAGAGAAATTATAAACTAAGTACAAGAAACTGATTGCATAACTTTAGAGATAGCATCAAATAGAGAAGCAAAAAGAAAGGATAGCATCCACTCACAGAGTGAGGCTCCATCGCCAATGTTCTGGAATGCTGCTGAAGGATTTCAAGCAAGTTGCTAACTGAACATGGCTTGAAGTCAAGCTTGAATCATCATCTTTTCTTGAGAAAATGAAGTGAAATAAAGCTTGAATTGGTTTGAGAAAAAAAGAAGCCATTCACGTTTTTCTTAAGGTGAGGAAGAGTGAATAGTGTGGTTTTTATAAAGGGATGGGCTGATTTTTGTGATGGAAATGAGTGGAGTTGATATTGCCACATAATCCAACTTAATGCAAAAATCGTAGGTTACTATTCATCCAAAATTAGATTGTACCGAATCTTGAAAACTATTCAACGCGGAAGTTGTAGGGAATTCTCTGAGCTTTCCGTCGGTATAAAATTCATAATAATCGGAGTTCGTATGAAAAAGTTACATCTGAAATACAAAAGAGCTGCATATTGACTAAGATGAATAGTAAATGTGCTAAAATTGAAAATTTGTCTGGGACCTCCGGTAGAAATTCGTAAGGTGTAACCTATTTTTATATTATTTTATGAATTCTAACTTTTCATGCATGATAATTCACTATACCACATATGACCGGACTGACCAGGGCGTTACAATTCCCTGTCAGTAGCATCTCCGGATTGAGGGATGTTACAAAGATGGTATCAGAGCATGGTCTAAGGGGTCAGTGACTGAAGTGGGCAGAGTGTTGGGTTTTGTATACATAGTATGCCCGGGATACTAGTATACAAGGCGCTATCTCTCCAGTATCTGATCCTCGAGTACATCTTCAAGAGCTATATGCAGGTTAGTAAGCATTTCCAAAGCTATTTGAATTTCCTTCCTAATAAAGTAACCATAATCTTTACTCTAGTTAGGAATCATCCCGTAATCATTTTGGAATATTACCAGAAGTTCAGAACAAGCTGTGAAACTAGATAGTAAAGATCCAAGAATAGCTACCCAAGAGAGTAAAAATGAGAAAGTTAGAAGAAAAGTAAGGAATGATACATTGATGTTCAAGTACTCAGAGGCTGTAAGGGGAAGAGATATAGAAATAGATGATAAAGAGAACATTAGAACTTATATCAGTAAAAGGAATATAGTAAACCTGAGAAAGAGTAAGAGTAAAAGTGCTAAATAAACCTATGTAAGGTTTCCTTCCTTTTATAAGGTTCCTTCATTCTATAGGAAGATTCTTTCAAGTAGAACTAGTAGCCTTTGAATATCCTGTATAGATAACTAGCTCTTTGGATAGTAGAGGATAGTCAGAAGCATGAGAGAGGTAAGAATCAGAACTAGACATAGGAGTTCCGATGGATTAGAGACGTCATCAAGGGAGAAGAGATTATAGGTCCCCAAACCTAGGCCCGAAAATAAGCAAATGAAGGTTGTAAGCAAAGATGATGGGTTACCTTACCCTAATAAATCTGATATGGATGAGGCCCTAAGCTGCCCAGATCTCAAACCTTTCAATAATACCGATTAAGGAAGCTTTCCCGATGAAGCCTATCTCATACATATCTCACATGAATAATAGATTCCATCAGAACACAAAATACTAGAATAAGAACATCAATATCCATCGAAACTTTAGATACATGTTTCAGCCATTCTTGCCTAGATTAAGATAATCGTAAGAGACTTAGTACCCATAGAGATATATTTTGAGACACAAGTAACGAACATTAAGAAATAGTTCACCCAGAAAGAGACCAATGTGGGGCTTTTAAAGGTTAAGAAAGTAGGAACCCGACATAAGACAAGATTGGTAATTTTCCACACCAGTAAGGATCCTTATATTAGAACAATGCCACTAGGGATCCACGTAAGTGAAGAAGACAGACCCGTTGTTGGACAAAATGACCCATAGCGTCACTATTTGTACAGATCATTGTGTTGTTGTAACAAATTAACTATGTGACAAGGAAATTGCACTCTCATCGTTTGTGATTAGATCACCATAGATGTATAAATGAAGAGAGGTCCATATGATTAGTTCCTGGATTGAGAATGACATGAGACAGTATCAGTCCACGAAGGATTAATCATTAAATATCCCTAGCCGGAGAGTATTATCGAGACAGGACATCGATAATGCGGAATAGGCTAGTATTGCACTTGTGCGCGTTGTGAGGGCACAACGGCATAGTTCTCATATATTTAAGTATTGGATACTTATGCAAGTCGATAGGAGGTTGTGTTTCACCGATGGTACGGGAAACAGCTTCGCTCTGGATAGACCCCTCGGAATCACATTGGTATTATGACTATGTGTCTATGGGAGGCCGACATCAGGGTTGGTGTATTGGTCTTAACCTGAGACTTGCACCGCTAATGCTTACGACAATCAATATACTTTGATTGAGGTCGTCAGGGACTTTAACCGGTTCTGGTACGCCGATTTTGGGTATATTGAGAATCGTAGAGTATTGGGTGTGATGTCAAGACAGAAGTATCACTCCAGTCAAAGTGGAGATGATGTCACGCAGGATACGGTATTAGTGCTCTTAAGTGTTGCGCAACCATCGGGATATTATGACTAGGTCATGCATATCCGATTATAGAGACTAGTTACCAGACATCCGACATGTGCTTCGGACGGGGCAGACACTTATCCAGCCCTAGCCCTATCACGTGACTATCCGATACTGGGCCGATATACACAATACTTAGTAGACTAAGCTTGATATAGATCTTAAATATTCTTATAAGAATATGTCCGGAGAATTGGGAAGACTTGGTGCTTTGCTAGGAGTCGACCTTGTCTCGTAAATCGGTAGAACGTAGTACTTGGTACGTACGTGATTCGGATACTCCGATGACCGTATTTACTGCCAACATATCCGGGGATCTCATGGGTCGCTTCCCGATAATCCACCGATGACGTATAACTCGCACTCTTGAATAATCTGGGATTATATAGAAGAAAGAGAAAATTAATCTAGGATTAATTACGGAGATATTTTATCTAGGATAAAATATCGTCTAGAGAGAGATAACGATTAATTTGGAATTAATCGGTAAATTAATATATTCGATATATTAAACGAAATTAGATTTCGACGCGAAATTAAAATTAGATTTTAATTCGGGCGAACGAATTAATTTAGAATTAATTCGTTAGCGACGTGAATAGTGAATTTGCTAGGCGTATTCATTTAATTACGACGCGACGGAAAAATCATTAATTTGGAATTAGCGAACCCGAGCCCGAGTGTGATTGCGAGCGCATTCATATTTCAATTCGAGTGCGGCGTCGCAAGTCACATCAAGCGTCAAATCATTAGTCGCATCAAGCGTCAAATCACTTGTCACTTTGAGTGATGTGACATGACAACATGTCACTTTATTAAAGTAGATGTGACTTATGGACTTGTGATGGATTTGACTTTGGAGTGTGGAACACTCAAGGTCATTACAATTGATTTAATGTTTTTGAAAACAAATTAATTGCTAAAAACATTTATATTTTTTAGAAAATATATAAACAAATGTTATACCACTTTTGTAATATAACTTAAAACATTTTCTCTCTCATTCTCTCCTTCAAGCTCACGCCCAAGGGGCATTTTTCACTGGTTTTTGAAGCCAAAAACGTGAGCAAAGGGAAGACAAGAGTTGGGTTTTTGTGGCAAAAACCGCAAGTGCTAGCACACTACGAGACTTGCGAAGGTAGTGGTAGGGAGGTTCGCCCATGAGCGGGATCCGTTTGACGAAGCTTGGAGCTCCGTTTCTCAACTCAAAATCTGATTTGTGAGGGCAGTGGACTGGTTGCAGTGAGCGCCCTTGGCAGTGAGCAAATGGCTTCGTTCGTCTTCAAATCGACTCAACCGATCGATGTGAGTATTCCGCTATCTCCGTTGGTGTGTTCACACATGTATTTCATGTCTTGTTTGATCTTGGGACCTAGATAATAAACCAACAATGGCATCAAGAGCTATAGGTTCAAGCATGAAATTGTAGGGCTTAAAATTTGGGTAAATGTGTGTTGAGCATGATTTGAATAAATTGATTGTTTGAGTATGCTTATAACATGTCTAATTTCATTTTGGTTGGACCAATTTGTTGAAAAATGATTTGGAATTATTTTCCCAAATATTTGACCTTGGCCGAATGTGAATGTGATTTGGGTTCTTGGAAATTTTTGATTTTATTCATTGATGAGTTAGAATCATTAGGTTGATGTTATTTTGAATCGAATTGGATTGGATTTCGAATTGGACAAAAACCCCAAAAAAAATTCTATGTTGGCCGCCGAATGGTTTGATTGCCCTAATGTCTTGGTAATTTTGATTTTATGACATTGGATGTGTATGAAATCATTTAGGATGTTGATTTAATGTCGATTGTGGGTTCGATTGGATTGAAACCAAATCGGACACAAAATCCATCCTTTGGCCGAGAGCATTAAAGCATGTAATGGGTTTGATTTTTCAATTTGTGTGTTGGACATATAATAATGAATTGGTATGATTAATTGGACTAATTTAGTGTTTTGGAAATGTTGATTTAGTTGATTAATCATGTAATGCACTTTAGGTAATTAAATTGTTGAATTGGATTCATGAAATTTAATTATTTAGGCTTAAATTGGATTGGTCTTCTAATGTTGTATATTGGGCCTATTGGGCTTGATTTATCAAGTTTGGTTTAGGCCAAGTGGATTGGATCCAATTGGGCCCAAAACCTTAACCATAAAGCCCAAATGCGACTAATGAACCTTTAACGTTCAATTGGGCCTAATGGGCCTAAATTGATTTCTAGGCTTATGAGGTTACTCCTTGATTGGGCTTTGGTTGCCGAAGCCATGCCTTAAAGAAATCAATTAAAAGCCCATTGGACTTTAATTGAATTGACGTTGGACGTTAATCGGTCTTTGAGACGCGTACGATTAAATTTGGATTTGAATCGAAATCGTAAAAGGTTTATTCATAAAAGTGTAATATTTAATTTGGAATTGAATAGTGAATTAGTATTAAATACATGTTATATTGGATTAATGATGTAGTTTAATTTAATTCAAGAATTCGTACTTTGAGTACTTATTCGCAAAAATGAGTTTGACTCGAACAAAATCAAATCGTTGTTTGAACATTGGATGATCACTTAATTATCAGATTAATTAATTTGATTAGATTGATTGATAGCATGCTTATGTATGTGAATACGTTGGTTGTGTTGAATGAATAATGTATATCGGATGGATATTAGATGGGTGGGCAATTTTAGAAATTGTTGTAATAAATTCGATTTATTAAATTGGACCTGCGTGTCCAGCCTTATCACCTTCATTCTCTTTGTATTCTCTTCTCACCTATTCCCCTCCATGTAAATGAGGTTTCTTTAGAAGTGTAGTGTAACGGGTAGAAGTAATACAAGTGCTAGCTTGAGTGAGAAAGGGAGAGATTTGATCTAGGATCAATGTGTTAAGTGTCCATCCGCATATCATTATTATTTATTTTCATACTCGCTTTATTATGTATTTAGAATGCATGTTTAAGGGTGTATGATGATGAGACCTTAACAAAGATAATTAAATATCAAGCGTTTATTTTCCTTCCATTGAGTGATTCTTGCTCAAGATCCGAGATTGGCAGGGGTTGTTGGCCAAAGTCAAGCCCTTGTCCGTCGAAGATATGTTTTAATCACGAGGCTTTGTTCCATATCCGTGTCGTGTCCAAGTTTTGGTTTGTTGGCCAAAGTCAAGACCACTTCTTGTCCATCGACATTGATTACGAAGTTTCCATGTCAATGGGTCCGCGCTTGACTGGGATCACTAGGTTTGTTGTGCCAAAGCCAAGGCCTAGTTGATTCAGAGGAAAACGGTTAGGGTATATAATCGATATATAGGCATATATTAGATATATAGCTGGGACTTGGATGTCCACCTACTGGATCTAGGAGTTGGATGAGATCCAATTGATCTTCGAGATCTACCTAGTTAATTATCATACAATTTGTTGGCCAAAGTCAAGATTGTGTGACATTTAACGGGATCCTAGCCCACTAGGAAACACAGTTTCCGAGTACTCAACAGAGGGTTAGAGGCTCGACGAAAAATAGTGGGAGGCAAGTATTGAATTTGCAACATTCGTTCGTTCGAATACTCGCTAAACGCGCTCATCTATATTTACTCGTCATATAATCAAAAGTATTAGTTGAACTAATATTTTATGTTGTTTTAAAATATATATAGTTGGACTATATACAAACTCATTCGATATATAGTTGATTTTATAATTGGATTATAGTAATCAATATAATTGAATTAAAATGATAGTTGATTTTATAATTGGATTATAGTAATCAATATTAAGATTATAGTTGATTAAATAATTGGATTATTGTAATCATTATAAATAGTACCTTTATTAAAATTGATTAAATAGTTAGACTATTAAAATCAAGAAAGGATTTGAAAAGTTGAATATTTAAATGATTTAATTTTCATTGGGAATTAATAATAGGTTACTTTATTGGATAAAATAACTTGTTATATCTAGGCCCATAATTAAGCAAATAAGTAGAGCATAAAATCTTGGAAGATTTATGTGATGATGACTTTAGTGCTTAATTTAATATACTTGACAATAAATCTATTTTAAGTCAAAGTTTGCAATGGGCAAGTTGCACAAGGTGCACATCATTTCGATATTCTAAAACCCAAGGTTGGCCAAGGTTTATGAAATATTGAAAAGATAATTGACATATCCCAAAGTGACTACCATTTGGATATGGAAGACACGAAGGAATTAAAGAAAGGGCGAGGCTCTAACTTTAAAAATATTGTCAAAGTTATGTTCACTAGTAGTATTGAAATTGGATTTTAAATACTTAGTGTGGTACATAAAATATATGTATTGATATTCAGAATCCGCTATGAGCTGGATACTGACTTCAAGCCGAGATTGCTCTGCGAATCGAAAACGGGACGAAAGTCGCTGTTTCGACCGTAGATACCTAAGTTTAGGAACTACCCTTGGGTGTGTACTTAAATTAGGAGCTGTTATAATGTAACTAGTTTGACTAGAGACATATCTCTATATCAGTGTTAATCCATTGTGGATAAACCTTTATATTCTAGAACACTAAGTGTTTCATTATATAAAGATGATACTGAGATAAACACATTAGATGCGAATAACAGAATTATATTTTGAATATAATTAAAATCTCAAACATATAAAATGACAAATAAATAGCTCAAATTGATTTGATCAATAGAGACTTATTTGTGGCATTGTTGTCTAGGACACAATTAAACAAGACTCGTATATCCACACTTTTGAAGAGTGGGTACTAGGACTTATTTGACTATTCAAATAAGGTCTGCGAATCTAGTTTATTAGGTAAAATACCTAAAATACTATTACTTGGTAATAGTAAAAGGGCCACCGATCTGTTAACCCTATTCATGGTGAAGTAAGTGGGCCCATATCTAGCTAGACTAGATTGAACATGAATATTTCGTGACCTTGAACGGATGTGTAGCATCACGTTATGGTTATATGTTTCTTTTGAAGAACACAGATCGGAAAATTTTGAAGTTTCGACACGAAGTAAATAAACAGATCGGCTATAGTATTATGTCACCACGGTAAGACCGTAATGGAAAATACTTAAGCAGTAAGTTTCATATGTACATGAAAGAGTACGGTATTCTTTCATATGAGGACTCCTCCCGAGAACGTCAGTTAGATGGTTGTGTCCGAACTAAACCGAATTTTGTTGGACATGATAAGGTTATCACGAGTCGCTCAAAGCTACTATTTCCTTCAATAGGACATGTATTAACAGTGCAAAACTTATTTAGAATAAGGTTCCATATAAATCTGTTTGACAGATATCATATAGGATATGAACAAGAAATAAACGGGGTTTCTCATTCCTGATAATTTGGGTATGCCAGGCATAAGTTGGATGATACCAAACTAAAAGACCCAAATTGGATAAGTGCCAATATATGTTATCCTAAGGGAAACCTTAAGTATAGTACTTGTAAATCTCACATGAGAACAATGTGATTGTTGCTCACCATGCGGTTTTTCCTGAGAGGAATACCGATATGCAGTGGTCAGTGGGAGGATAGTGATACTCGATGAAAATCGGAGTAATACTGTTCAAGGCACGAAGTCCTTAATGGAACACAAACAGTTCATCAATGATGAATCTGTACCATTAATCTTCGAATACACAAGAACATGATAGATCGGATAGAGTCAGAAAACAACCTAGGGTATGGGTTTTTTATCTAACCTCATAAAGATGTCAATCTTATGAGGGTTATACCATCCGACTACGTTTTGAGGAAGTGATACGAGGTATCGACTCCCTATTTGGCAAAGTGCCATGAGTCCAAAATGGATTCCATGTATAACAACTATTTTGGATACTAGTTGTTGTACCACAAGGCATTGTGCCTATTGGTACATTAACGTCTTCAAGGAAGACATACATGGATGGCAACATACCAACGTACAAAGCTAGGCTTATGACGGAAAGGTATCGTTATCAACATTGTGTTAATAACGGTTCATCCTTTTACCTGTTGCCATGGTAAATCCATTTTGAAGATGCTTGTTGATAACTGTGTATTTCATTTATGAAATGTGTCAGTTACAGATCAAAATCGTTTTCCTGAAAAGGAAACCTCTTGGAGGATTCTTACAACATCCTGACGATTTTGTATAACCGACAAACAAGGTTTGCGGGTTATTCGATCCATTTTGGATTGAAGCGAGCATAAGGTTCTTGGAACTGACGTTTTGATGTAATCATAATGGTTTATGATTTAATTCAAAAGAAATGATTCTTGTGTATATAAGGAGGTTAGTGGGAGCGCACTGACAGTGAAATTCCCAATAAAGCAATTGGTGAAAGCTTGGCTTTCATAGATATTCTTCATAGAAATTCTCCGTAGAAGATTCTTGGGAGTAACAACCTTTATTCAAGGAATAAAGATCTACTGGGCTAGATTTGGAGTTGTTAACACTCTCTGAGAAATTGTACATTGAATAATGTACGTAACCTGGTGTCTCATACGCTTTGAGCATATGGAGTCACAATCAGGACAATCCAAGTGATAGTCACTGGATTAAAGTTAAGAACATCTGTTAGTATCTTAGAGAACTAAATATGTTGTCTTAAATTATGGAGTAGGAGAACTTGAAGTGACTAGGATCACTGCTGCAAGTTTCCAAACTGGTAAATACTGCGTACTATAAAGTTTGAATAACGGGACAGTGAGCTGGAAATATTCCAAGCAAGATAACTGTTGCCGAATAAACAACAAATGCGGATTATTGCTGCAGCTGAGGCAGCAATAGAAGCCATTTGGGTCGAAAATAAATCTAATTAGATTAGATATAGTTCTGTTAGCGGCTGAGCTAGGCGTCAGCACTGGCTAAGGAATTAAAGGTCTCATCGACGATCCAGATATACACTTCGATATTCATCTGATTCGTTCGGATCATACATCATGGCGATGTGATGATTGTGTAAATCGCGTCAGACGATAATCATGTAAATCCGCTGACGAAAATCTTTTCTCAGCAATTTGAGAGAACCGTACATAGTTCGGGTGTTAGACACTCGAGTGACTGGCTATGTGCCAAGTGGGAGATTGTTGGACAAAATGACCCATAGCGACACTATTTGTACAGATCATTGTGTTGTTGTAACAAATTAACTATGTGACAAGGAAATTGCACTCTCATCGTTTGTGATTAGATCACCATAGATGTATAAATGAAGAGAGGTCCATATGATTAGTTCCTAGATTGAGAATGACATGAGACAGTATCAGTCCACGAAGGATTAATCATTAAATATCCCTAGCCGGAGTATTATCGAGACAGGACATCGATAATGCGGAATAGGCTAGTATTGCACTTGTGCGCGTTGTGAGGGCACAACGGCATAGTTCTCATATATTTAAGTATTGGATACTTATGCAAGTTCTATAGGAGGTTGTGTTTCACCGATGGTACGGGAAACAACTTCGCTCTGGATAGACCCCTCGGAATCTCATTGGTATTATGACTATGTGTCTATGAGATGCCGACATCAGGGTAGGTGTATTTGGTCTTAACCTGAGACTTGCACCGCTAATGCTTACGACAATCAATATACTTTGATTGAGGTCGTCAGGGACTTTAACCGGTTCTGGTATGCCGATTTTGGGTATATTGAGAATCGTAGAGTATTGGGTGTGATGTCAAGACGGAAGTATCACTCCAGTCATAATGGAGATGATGTCACACAGGATACGGTATTAGTGCTCTTAAGTGTTGCGCAACCATCGGGATATTATGACTAGGTCATGCATATCCGATTATAGAGACTAGTTACCAGACATCCGACATGTGCTTCGGACGGGGCAGACACTTATCCAGCCCCAGCCCTATCACGTGACTATCCGATACTGGGCCGATATACACAATACTTAGTAGACTACACCTGATATAGATCTTAATATTCTTATAAGAATATGTCCGGAGAATGGGAAGACTTGGTGCTTTGCTAGGAGTCGACCTTGTCTCGTAAATCGGTAGAACGTAGTACTTGGTACGTACGTGATTCGGATACTCCGACGACCGTATTTACTGCCAACATATCCGGGGATCTCATGGGTCGCTTCCCGATAATCCACCGATGACGCAAACTCGCACTCTTGAATAATCTGGGATTATATAGAAGAGAGAGAAAATTAATCTAGGATTAATTACGGAGATTTTTATCTAGGATAAAATATCGTCTAGAGAGAGATAACGATTAATTTGGAATTAATCGGTAAATTAATATATTCGATATATTAAACGAAATTAGATTTCGACGCGAAATTAAAATTAGATTTTAATTCGGGCGAACGAATGAATTTAGAATTAATTCGTTAGCGACGTGAATAGTGAATTCGCTAGGCGTAATCATTTAATTACGACGCGACGAAAAAATCATAATTTGGAATTAGCGAACCCGAGCCCGAGTGTGATTGCGAGCGCATTCATATTTCGAATTCGAGTGCGGCGTCGCAAGTCACATCAAACGTCAAATCATTAGTCGCATCAAGCGTCAAATCACTTGTCACTTTGAGTGATATGACATGACAACATGTCACTTTATTAAAGTAGATGTGACTTGATGGACTTGTGATGGACTTTTGACTTTGGAGTGTGGAACACTCAAGGTCATTACAATTGATTTAATTTATTTTTTGAAAACAAATTAATTGGTAAAAACATTTATTATTTTTTGGATATATATAAACAAATGTTATACCACTTTTGTAATACTTAAACAAATATTTTCTCTCTCATCTCTCCTTCAAGCTCACGCCCAAGGGGCATTTTTCACTGGTTTTTGAAGCCAAAAACGTGAGCAAAGGGAAGCCAAGAGTTGGGTTTTTGGCAAAAACCGCAAGTGCTAGCAAACTACGAGACTTGCGAATGTGGTAGGGAGGTTCGCCCATGAGCCGGGATCCGTTTGACGAAGCTTGGAGCTCCGTTTCTCAACTCAAAATCTGATTTGTGAGGGCAGTGGACTGGTTGCAGTGAGCGCCCTTGGCAGTGAGCAAAATGGCTTCGTTCGTCTTCAAATCGACTCAGCCGATCGATGTGAGTATTCCGCTATCTCCGTTGGTGTGTTCACACATGTATTTCATGTCTTGTTTGATCTTGGGACCTAGATAATAAACCAACACCCGTAAGGTTGAAGACACTCGAAAGTTAACATAAGTACTAGTACGAGCAGTAAATTTAAATAGTACGGTGCTAGCATATAGCAAAAGTATAGAGTCGGGATCTAGAAAGTAGCCAATAAGAATGAACCATCATTTTGTTAGACATTATGACCCATAGCGTCACTATTTTGTAAATGATATTGTATTATTGTACAAAATTAACTATGTGATCATGAAATTGCCTTTTGCCGTTTTGTAAATTATTTACTTTGATATATTGATGGCAAAAGTCCGTATGATTAGTTCGTATTGAGATGATATGAGACAGTATCAACATAAAAGGTTTAATCATTAAATATCCCTAGTCGGAGTATTATCGAGATCGGACATCGATAATGCGGAATAGACTAGTATTGCACTTGTGCGAGTTGTGATGGCGCAACGGCATAGTTCTCATATATTTAAGTATTGGATACTTATGCAAGTGCGATAGGAGGTTGTGTTTTACCGATGGTACGGAAAACAGCTTCGCTCTGGATAGACCCAGCGGAATCCCATTGGTAGTATGTCTGCGTGTCTATGGGAGGCCGCATCAGGGTAGGTGTATATGGTCTTAACCTGAGACTTGCATCGCTAGTACTTGCGACAATCGGTAAACTTTGGTTTTGGTGGTTCGGGGCTTTAACCGGTTCTGTGTATGCCTTTCTGGGTTTATCGAGAATCGTATTGTACTGGATGTGATGTCAAGATGGAAGTATCACTTCAGACATATGGAGATGATGATCACGCAGGATACAGAACTAGTACTCTATAAAAGGTTGCAATCGTCGGGATAATATGACCAGGTCAGGATTGTCCGATTTAAAGAGACTAGTTGTTTGATATCCGATATATGTTTCGTACGGGGCAGACACATTTTCAGCCCCAGGCCACCTAACATGTGATCGTCCGATACTGGATCGATGTACGCGATACTACGGTATACTACGCTTGATAAAGATCTAATATTCCAGTAAGAATATTTCTGGAGAATTGGGTAGGCATGGCGCTTTGCTAGAGAAGCCAACCTTCTTGTAAATCAGTAAAAATGTAGTACGAGGTACGTACGTGTTTGGATTATCCAACGACCGTATTTACTGCCAACATATCCGGAGATCTCTTGGGTCGCTTCCTGAAGATTCACCTATGATGTTTGATTCGAACTTTATTAATCTTGGATTAATTAGGAGAAAACTTTATCTTGGATAAAATGCCTTATTAGGAGAGAGAGAGAGATCGATTAATTTGGAATTAATCGATAAAATAATATATTCGATATATTATTAAACGAAAAATTAGATTTCGTCGCGGAATTAAAATCGGATTTTAATTCGGGCAAACGAATTAAATTTATTAATTCGTTAGCGATCTGAATAATAATTACGCTAGGCGTAATTATTTAATTCTCGTCGCGACGGAAATTAGTTAATTCGGAATTAGCAAATTTGGGCCCGAAAGTGTTTGCGGTCACATTCGTATTTTGAAACGGATGGAATCCGCAAATCACATCGCGATATCTCATTACTTGACATGAATAGATGATGGATGTATCTAGTCACCTTTATGGATGATACATTGTCTCTATTCTCAATGTGAGATAATGATGGCATATGATGAATTTTCCTTTGGAGGGAAAACCTTTCACGGTTTTTGAAGGGTTTTTAATTAAAAATTCATTTTGGTATTTGATATCTCATAATTGCTTTTCATTTGCCTCTCACGTTTTTGGTAACAAAAGAGAACCAAAAAAATTGAAAAGGCTAACACTCCTCTCCTTCTCCTTGCTCACGCCGTGAGCTTCATCAAAGAAGGCAGAAAATTGTTTTCATCTTCTCCATTTTGCTAGCACATTTAAGGGATCAAAAGAGGTGATAGGGAAACATCCTTGGAGCTTGGAACACTTGAAGACTTGAAGCTTCTCTCCATCTTCTTGCTTGGCCGAAACTTCCACCTTGCAGACTCAAGGATTGTCTTCACCATTTTCGTCACAAAGCTTAGTAAGTATGATTCCGCCATGTTTCTAGCTTTGCATGTATGTTAGTTGTATTTCTATGGCTTAATCTTTCTTTGGGACTAATTATAGAAACCAACAATGGTATCATGGAGCCATGTTTAAGCATGAAATACATTAGGGTTAATTTGGGGAAAATTGATTGAAGCATGTTCTTGTGAAATTGGATGCTAAAGTATGCTTATATGTATGTTATATGATATAATACATGATCAATTTTAAGAAAAATGCATTGGATGATTTTTCCCCAAAGTGGTTGTCTTGGCCGAATGTGGAGGTGCTTCCATTGGTTTGGTATTTTGCATGAACAAGTTCATTAGATGATTTGAGTATGCTTATATGTATGTAATATGATATTATACATGATCAATTTTTAGAAAAATGCATTGGATAATTTTTTCCCAAAAATTGATGCCTTGGCCGAATGTGTAGGTCATTTTACTAGTTTGGTATTTTGCATGCACAAGTTCATTAGATGATTTGAGTATGCTTATATGTATGTAATATGATGTGTTACATGATCAATTTTGAGAAAAATGCATTGGATGAATTTTTAACCAAAATTGTTGATTGACCGAAAATGGAGATCCTTTCACTTAATTGAATTTTTTGCTTTCAAGATCATTAGATGACTTAAAATCAATACGGGATGTAGATTAGTGATTCAATTGGATTGAAAAACAAATCAAACCGCAAAAATCCCTCTTGGCCGAATACAACATGACATTAAAATCAATACGGGACTTGATTTTTTGTTCAAATAAATGTTAGATAAGTGTTTTTGAACAATTGATGATTAATAAATTAAATTGGTGTTTTTGAAATATTTGGTTTAATGAATTAATCATGCAATACACTTTAATCAATTGAATTTTAAAATTTGGAATATTAAAATTTAATTAATGGGCTTTTATGTTTTATTGGGCCTTATGGGCTTGAAATTGATTTTATGGCACTTAAGGGTGATTCCTTATTGGGCTTGGTAATTGGGTTTGACCACATTGACCAAAGCCCAAGCCTTGATAAATTAATTGAAAGCCCATCAGACTTTAATTAAACACATATTGGATGTTAGTTGGGCTTGGAGACCCAATTTGATAAGATTTAGAATCTAATCTTTAAAAGCACATTAAAAGTGTAAACATTTAATTTGGAATTAAATAAATTGAATTAGTATTGAATATGACTTAAATGGATTAACGGGTAGTTCGATATAATTCGTGAATTTGTACCTTATGTACTTATTCTCAAACGAGTTGGACTCGCGCAAAATCAAACCATTGTTTGAACATTGGATGATCACTTAAACAAAGACTAATTAATTGGATTAGATTGGTTGTATAGCATGTCTTGAATGAATATACATGTATGTGATGAATGAATAGTGTATAGCGGATGGATATTAGAAGGGAAAGGGTAATTTTAGAAATTATTGCCAATTTAGAATTTATAATTGGACCTGCGTGTCCAGCCTTATCTCTTTTATCTCTTGTTCTCTTCTCACCTAATTCCCCTCAATGTAAATGAGATTTTCTTGTTGTATTATGTA
>SKCR01003026.1:0-17059 GCA_019454045.1 Zanthoxylum bungeanum | reverse complement strand
TGGGACCTACTGCCCTTTTTACAACTCTTGGTGGGTCATTTCAAGAGAGGCTTTACAAAAAGTCATATGGTTCTGGCTAGTGTGCCTAATTACTTGTGATTCAAAGAAAAGGCCACTGGAAGTACCTTCTCAATATTTCGGCATTCCAGGGCTTCTTCAGCCAGGTACCGTCCAGTTGTTCCAAAAGATAGGCACCCGGTCTTACTATCTCCAATATTCTATATGGCCCTTCCTATTTGGCGCCCAACGAACCTTCCTCAGGCCTTCAGGTATTCAACGTGCCCCTCCTTAAAACCAGATCTCCGGGAAGGAAAGATCGAATCTGAACCTTCTTATTGTAGAAACGGGCCATCCTCTGCTGACAGATAGCCGCTTTTATAGCTGACTTTTCCCGCTTCTCTTCGATCAGATCAAGATGATTTCTGACAAGCTCTTCATTCTGCTCGGCTTCAAAATGTCGGACCCGAAGGGTGATCATCCCTATCTCTGCTGGGATAACTGCCTCACACCCGTAAGCCAAAGAAAAATTGGTATCTCCAGTGGAATTCTTGTAGGTCGTCCGGTATGCCCACAATACTTCTGGTAATTCTTCGACTCACAATCCGTTACAAGATCCGAGCCTGGCCTTTAAATTTGCCTTCATTGTCTTGTTGGTAGCCTCGACTTACCCGTTGGACTTTGGGGGGGATGAGCATGTGAAGTAAATCTCAAGGCGATTTGAAGATCTTCACAGAGTTTTTCCTGAAACCCTACTGTCAAATTGTTTCCCATTATCGGTAATGATGGCCCGGGGAATTCCCGAACCGGCAAATGATATTCTTTTTCAAAAATTTGTTGCCCTCTTTTCCGTGATTGCAGACAGAGGTTCGGCCTCTACCCACTTAGTGAAATAATCGATGGCGACAATGGCGTACTTGGCTTCTTTCCCCGTCCTGCAGGCATTGGCCCAATGATATTCAGCCCCCACTGGGCGAACGACCAGGGGCTAAACTAATGAATAATTTTTTTGCCTGCCGGTGATAAAGGTTGGCATTCTTCTGGCTGTTAGTGTTCCTAGAACATGCCAAGATCATCTAAGAGTGATTTGTGAGTGAATAAATCAAAGAGAGTTGCGGAATACTCACATTGATCGGATTTAGGATTTCAAAACTTCCTCTAGTTGGATGTAATGGAAGCTTCGGAGCTTGAAATCGAGTTCCCAACACTCGGTGAGTCTCCCTATCACCTTCCTTTGACTCTTTAAGTGCTAGCTTGGAAAAATGGAAGAAAAAATTTTTCCTTCCAAAGACATGAAGGTTCGGCCATAGAGAAAGAAAATGAGAGAGAGAATTTTGTTTGTGTTTCTAAAACCCAAAAACTGACCAGTCAACTTACAAAAGTGTGTATATCCTTTTCCAAAACAAAGGCAAAGTGTTGGAGGGAAAATGGCATTTAATGCCTCCAACCACTTCCATCACTCAAGTTGACACTTGATAGACATGTGATGTAAGTTGGTGGGACCCACTTTAATTCAAAATTCAAGTGGCTTGCTCCAACACTTTCGGGCTCGGGTTCGCTTAATCCGATTAAACGAATTTTTCGTCGCGACATAATTAAATCCAATTTAATTAAATAATAGTGCCTCATAAAATTATTACGAAAGTCGCTCGTGAATTAATTCTAAATTAATTCATTCGCTTGAATTAAAATCCAATTTTAATTCCGCGTTGAAATCTAATTTCAATTAATATATCTAATATATTATTTTAGCCCAATTAAATAAATTAAATAGTAAAATCTAATTTCACTATTAAATTTACTTTACTGATTAATTCTAAATTAATCGCGTTCTCTCTTCTCGACGAATTTAATCTCAGATAAATTCTCGACGCAATTAATCCTAGATTAATTCTTTCTCTTTTAATTAATCCCAGATTAATTCTTACCGTAATTAATCCCAAATTAATTTTCTCTCATAATTAATCCTAGATTAATTTTCTGTTCGAGTCAAATCTCAACGGTGAATCTTCGGGAAGCGACCCAAGAGATCTCTGGATATGTTGGCAGCAAATACGGTCATCGGACTATCCGAATACGTGCGTACCCGGTACCACGTTCTCACCAATTTACAAGACATGGTTGGCTTCTAGCAAAGCACCGTGCCTACTCAATTCTCCAGAAATATTCTTTAAAGGAATATGTAATCTTTGTCAGGCGTAGCATACGTAGTATTGCGTATTACGATCCAGTATCAGAATGTCACATGCTAGGCCTGGGGCTGGAATTGTGTTGCCCCGTACGAAGCATATATCGGATCTCTGGTAACTAGTCTCTATAATCGGATAATCATGACCTTGTCATATTATCCCAATAGTTGCAGCATACAAGAGTACTAGTTCCGTATCTTGTGTGATCATCATCTCCATATGACTGAAGTGATACTTCCATCTTGACATCACACCCAATACACTACGATTCTCAGTATACCCAGAATAGGCATACACAGAACCTGTTAAAGCCCCGAACGACCAAAACCAAAGTATACTGATTGTCGCAAGTATTAGCGATGCAAGTCTCAAGTTAAGACCAATACACCTACCCTGATTCGGATTCCCATAGACATATAGTCATACTACCAATGGGATTCCGATGGGTCTATCCAGAGCGAAGCTGTTTCAATACCATCGGTAAACAGAACCTCCTATTACACTTGCATGAGTATCCAATACCCAAATATATGAGAACTATGCCGTTACACTTCCATAACACGCACAAGTGTAATACTAGTCTATTCCACATTATCGATGTCCAGTCTCGATAATACTATGACTAGGGATATTTAATGATTAAACCTTACGTGGATTAATAATGTCTCATATCTTATTAATCCGGTACTAATCATATGGACTTTTGTTATTTATATATCCTGGTAATCCAATTACAAATGATAAAAGAGCAATTTCCTTTGTCACATAGTTAATTTGTACAGCAACACCATGTTCTGTATAAATAGTGATGCTATGGGTCATAATTGTCCAACAATCTCCCACTTGGCCTATAGCCAATCACTCAAGTGTCCTACACCTGAACTATGTACGGGTCACTCAAACTTCTGCTGAGAAACAACTTTCGTCAGCGGATTTGCAATGTTATCATCTGATGCGTTTTATTCGATCATCACATCGTCACGATGTATGATCTGACGAATCAGATGAAATAGTCGAAGTATATACTTGGATCGTTGATGAGACCGCAGTTCCTTAGCCTGCGATGTAGCCTAGCTCAGCTGCTAAAAGAACTACACCTAATCCAATTAGGAATTTTATAGATCCAAAATGCTTCTTTTGCTGCCTCGGCTGCAGAAATGTTCCGCTTTTGTTATTTATTCGGTAACAATATCTTGCTTGGAAGATTTTCAGCTCACTGTTCCGTTATTCAAACTAAATATGTACCCTTATTGCGACTTAAAGTCGTCTTTGTCGGTTTGGAAACTTACAGCGATGAACCTAGTCACCTCAAGTTCTTCTTTCCCCATATTCTCAGAAAGCATCATTGGTTCATTTAAGATACTCAAGGATGTTATTAACTTCAATCCAGTGACCATCACCTGGATTGGCCTTATAGCGTCTACATATGCTCAAAGCATATAAGACATCAGGTCACATACATTTAAAAAACATACGAACTCTGGGAGGGTTGTCAGCAGCTTCTAGATCTATCCCAGTAGATCTTTATTCCTAGAATAAAGCCTGCTTCTCCCAGGTATTCCATGGAGAATTTTAATGAAAGCCAAAATTGCACCGATTATTTTATGGGAATGTTATTGCTAAGAAGCAATATATCATCAATGTATATGACAATAATTGTCAGTGCGCTCCCACTAACCTTCTTATATACACAATAATCATCTTCGTTTTGAATTAAATCATATACCATTATGATTACATCAAAACCCTGGTTCCAAGAACGCAATACTTGCTTCAATCCATAAATGGATCAATTTAACTTGCAAACCTTGTTTGCATATTTTGGTACTACAAAACCTTTAGGATGTTGTAAACATCCTCCAAAAGGTTTCCGTTAAGGAAAACGGTTTTGACGTCCATGTGTCATATTTCATAAATGAAATATGCAGCATTAGCTAGCATTATCCAAATGGATTTAATCATGGCAACGGGTAAAAAGTTTCGTCGTAATCGACACCATGTTGATGACGACGCCCTTTCGCTACAAGCCTAGCTTTGTACATTTATATGTTGTCATTCATATATGTCTTCCTTGAAGACTCATATAGTACCAATAGGCACAATGCCTTCTGGTACATCAACCAGTTTCCAAACTTGGTTGTTTACATGGAATCTATTTCGGACTTCTTGGTACTTTTCCATAAAAGGAGTCGATACCTTGTATCACTTCCTTATACGTAGCCGATTCATTATCCTCAATGGGATTAATATCTTTATGAGGTGAGATCAGAAACCCATACCTCCCAGGTTGTTTTATGACTCTCTCCGACCTACGCGATTTTTGTTTATTAGAAAATCGTGGAACAGTCTCATCACTGATGAACTGTTCATGTTCCGGAAGGGGATCCCTGCCAGGAACAGTATCACTCCGATTTTCATCAAGTTCTACTTTCTTCCCACTTACCACTGCATTTATGAATTCCTCTTAGGAAAACCGCATGGAGAGCAACAAATATCTTTGTTCTCTTGTGAGTTGTGGAATTAGTTTCCATAGGATAACCAATTACATAATGGCATTTATCCAATTTGGGTTGTAGTTTGGTATCATCCAAACATATGCCCAACATTCCCAAATCTTCAGGAATATGAAACCCAGTTTCTTTCCTGTTCATATCTAATATGAAGTCTGTCTAACAGATTTTCATGGAACCTTATTCAAAATAAGTATTGCACTGTTTAATGTTTATCCTCAGAAGGAAATTGGTAGCTCAGAGCGATTCATCATTAACCTTACCATGTCCAACAAAGTTCGGTTTCTCTGTTCGGACACACCATCAAATTGAGGTGTCCCGTGAGGAGTTTACTATGAAAGAATACCATAATCTTTCAAGTAATCTTGAAACTTATATGTTTAAGTATTTTACACTATGGTCTGAACGTAATGTTTTTAATACTTTAGCCGGTCTGTCTTCTTACTTCGTGTCAAAACTCTTTGAATTACTCAAAAGTTTCTGACTTGTGTATCATAAGATACACATAACCGTAACGCGATGCACATCCGTAAAGGTTACGAAGTATTCATATTCACCTCTAGCCTAGCTAGACATGGGCCCACTTACGTCACAATGAACGAGGGCTAACAGATCGGTGGCACTTGCACTTTTACCAAGTAAAAGGTGTTCTAGGCACTTTGCCTAATAAACTAGATTCATAGACATCATTTGAATTAGAATCAAATCCGTCATAGTATCCACTCTTTGAAAGTATGGATATACGAATCTTGTTAATGTGTCCCAGACAACAATGCCACTTTTAAGTCTCAACAGATTTATACAGTTTGAGGTTTTGTTTGTCATATTATATGTATGAGATTCATTTATATTCTAAATATAAATACTGTTATTCACATCTAATGTGCTTATCTCAATATCATCTTTATAAACAAAACACTTAGTGTTCTAGAATATAAAGGCATACCCGCAACGAGTTAAACTAGATATAGAGATAATGTTTCTAGTCAAACTAGATACATTGTAACAGTTTCCTAATTTAAGTACATGCCCAAAGGGCAGTTCCAAAACTTAGGTTTCTACAGTCAAAACAGCGACTCTCGTCCCATTTCCGATTCACAGGTCGATCTCATCTGAAGTCAGTCTCCTGCTAATCAGCAGATCCCGCACATCAATACATATATTTATGTACCACATCTAGTATCTAAAATCTAATTTTAAAACCAGCAGTGAACATGTTTATAACAAACATATCTGAAGCCGAAGCCTTGCCCCGCCTTCACTTCCTTCATGTCTGCCTTGTCCATACGGCAGTCACGCTTCCAGTGACCCCGTTTGCCACAGTTTAGGCAGACATCTTGGGATATGTCCTTTGTCTTCCCAGAAGACTGTGACGATTTAGTCATTGCCCCTTTTCACATCCCTAGAAGTCTTCGGCCAAGCCTAGACCTTCTGGGATGTAGGAGTAAGATACGTCTTGCGCTTCTTGCCATTTTGCAAGCTCTGGCTCTGTCTCCTTGAGCATAGCCATTAACTCTCCAAAAGTTTTCTATTGCAATTAGTACTTCTAAGATCTAAGGATAGATCTATGAAGATCCTTCAATTTCAATATCATACTATAAGGATCTAATCCTTAGTTCTGACGAAGAAATTAAGGAGTCATTGCGGCAAGCATAACAGATTGAGCACTAAAGTTATCATCACCATGAGTCTTCCAAAGCTCATGCTCCACTATTTGCTCAACTCCGGGCTCAGGCCCGAGATGTCACTCTATCAAATAAAGTAACTTCTCGGCTCCCAGGACTACCCTTGAGGTTCTATTCCCAATTTGAAAATTGAAGCCGCTTAAAGACATTTTCACCCATGATTATGTTTTAAATGCTAATCTTTCAGTTATGTTGATTCCAATAGTCCAACTATCCAATCAATGATTTCGGGTACAATCGAATATAATGATTACTATAGTCTAACTGTATAATCAACTACTATTTGATTGGTTAAATTCAAATATATTGATTACTATAATCCAATTAAATAATCAACTATAAATGAAGTAGTTTGAATACAGTCCAAATATTTAATTAAAACAACAATTGAATATTAGTCCAACTAATATATATAAATTTTTAATGATGAAAAAGAAATGAGCGTGTATTGGCAAATATCTAAACGAAATTGCAAATTTAATACTTGCCTCCCACTATTTTTCGGCGAGCCTCTAACCCTCTGTGGAGTACTCGGAAACCTAGTTTCCTAGTGGGCTAGGATCCCGTTAAATAACACACAACCTTGACTTTGGCCAACAAGTTGTATGGAACTTAACTAGGTAGATCTCTAAGATCAATTGGATCCCATCCAATTCCTAGATCCAGTAGGTGGACCTCCAAGTGTGAAACATATATCCAATATATGCCAATATATCTGATATATTCCCTAACCTTTTTCCTCTGAATCAACTAAGCCTTGGCTTTGGCTCAACAAGCTTAATGAAACCAGTTAAGCGTGACCCATTGACAGTGGGAAAGCTTTCGAATCAAGGCCGATGGAACAAGAAAGTGACATTGACTTTGGCCAACAAATCACAACTTGCCCAAGGCGTACGCTATGGAAACAAAGCCTTCATGATTCAAACACATCTGCGATGGACAAAGGTCTTGACTTTGGCCAACAAACCAATGTCAATCTTGGATCTTGAGAGAGAATCACTCAATTGGGAGGAAAAACGTTTAATATAAAATGACGGTTTTTTGTCGCAATTCGGCAACCATTTAATTATCTTTAATTAGTCTTATCATACACCCTTAAGCATGCATTCTAAAAGCATAATAAGGCGCGAATAAAATAATAATGATATTCGCATGGATATATAACAAACTTGTTCCTAGAACAAATCTCTCAATTTCTTCTCTCCCACTAGCACTATTCATACTTCTACCCAATTACATAATACTTCTAAATAAACCTCATTTACATTAAGGGGAATTAGTGAGAAGAGAAATACAATGAGATAAGGAGATAATAGGCTTGACACGCAGGTCCAATTTAATAAATTCTAAATTTATTACAACAAATTCCAAAATTGCCCTCACCCTTCTAATATCCATCCGATATACATTATTCATTCATACATCCAAGTATTCACACAAAGCATGTTATCAATCAATCTAATCCAATCGTTGTAGTGACCATCCAATGTTCAAACAACGATTTGATTTGCGCGAGTCCAACTCGTTTAAGAATAAATACTCAAAGTACGTATTCTTGAATTATATCGAACTACAACTTTAAATCCAATTTAAATTATATTCAATACTAATTCATATTTAATTCCAAATTAAATAATTACACTTTCAATAGTGCCTTTTAGACTTGGATTCCAAATCCAATCTTAACGGGTCTCAAAGGCCCAATTAATATCCAATACTAATTAATTAAAGTCCAATGGGCTTTTAATTAATTCTTTAGGCATGGGCATTGACAATTATGGGTCAAACCCAAGATGCCAATGCCCAATTAGGAATCACCATATGCCAAAAATCAATTTAGGCCCAATTAAAATTTAAAGGCCCAATTATCATATTTGGACTTTATGGAAATGGTTTTAGGCCCAATTGGATCCAACCAATATCCTAAACCAAACTTGGCACAACCAAGCCCATTAAGCCCAAATACAATAAATTAAATTAACTCATTATTTCAAATTACAAATTAATTCAATTCAAGTGTAATTACCATAATTAATTAATTAATCTAATGCTTCCAAAATACTAATTAATTCAATTAATCATGCTCTACATTTCAATTCATGTCCAACACAAATTGAAGCAAAATCAATCCATTCCAACATGCTTCATTCACGGCAATCATCATGAAATAACATTCAATTCTGATTTCAATCCAATTAAACCAACAATTAATATTCATTTCATGCAATTAACATATCCAATTGTTAAATTTTCAAAAAATCACCATGAATACACCTAGGGTAATAATCGGCCATGTCCAAGGAATTAGGGATTTTTTATCTAATCAATTTTTCTCCATTCCATCAATGCAGAAATCCAATTCAACATTATACAAACATAACCCAACAATCAATTTAGGCATTTCATGCTCCAATCACAAAAATCCCAAATTAAAGTTTAGAACCCTAGATTTTCAAATCAAACTCAGATCGCTCTGATACCATTGTTAGTGTTCCTAGAACATGCCAAGATCATCTAAGAGTGATTTGTGTGTGAATAAATCAAAGAGAGTTGTGGAATACTCACATTGATCGGATTTAAGATTTCAAAACTTCCTTCTTAGTTGGATGTAATGGAAGCTTCGGAGCTTGAAATCGAGTTCCCAATACTCGGGTGAGTCTCCATATCACCTTCATTTGATTCCTTAAAGTGCTAGCTTGGAACAAATGGAAAGAAATTTTTTTTCCTTCCAAAGACATGAAGGTTCGGCCATGGAGAAAGAAAAGGAGAGAGAGAATTTTGTTTTCTGTTTCTAAAACCCAAAAATTTACCACGTCAACATACAAAAGTGTGTATATCCTTTTACCAAAAGCAAAGGCAAAGTGTTGGAGGGAAAAATGGCATTTAATGCCTCCAACCACTTCCATCACTCAAGTTGACACTTGATAGACATGTGATGTAAGTTGGTGGGACCCACTTAAATTCAAAATTCAAGTGGCTTGCTCCACACACTTCGGGCTCGGGTTCGCTTAATCCGATTAAACGAATTTTCCGTCGCGACATAATTAAATCCAATTTAATTAAATAATAGTGCCTCGCAAAATTATTACGAAAGTCGCTGGCGAATTAATTCCAAATTAATTCATTCGCTTGAATTAAAATCCAATTTTAATTCCGTGTTGAAATCTAATTTCAATTAATATATCTAATATATTATTTTAGCCCAATTAAATAAATTAAATAGTAAAATCTAATTTCACTATTAAATTCACTTTATTAATTCTAAATTAATCACGTTCTATCTTCTCGACAAATTTAATCCCAGATAAATTCTCGACGCAATAATCCCAGATTAATTCTTTCTCTTTTAATTAATCCCAGATTACTTCTTGCCGTAATTAATCCCAGATTAATTTTCTCTCTCATAATTAATCCTAGATTAATTTTCTGTTCTAGTCAAATCTCAACGGTGAATCTTCGGGAAGTAACCCAAGAGATCTCTGGATATATTGGCAGTAAACACGATCATCGGACTATCCGAATACGTGCGTACCCGGTACCACGTTCTCACCGATTTACAAGACATGGTTGGCTTCTAGCAAAGCACCGTGCCTACTCAATTCTCCATAAATATTCTTTAAAGGAATATGTAATCTTTATCAGGCGTAGCATACGTAGTATTGCGTATTACGATCCAGTATCAGAATGTCACATGCTAGGCCTGAGGCTGGATTGTGTCTGTCCCGTACGAAGCATATATCAGATCTTTGGTAACTAGTCTCTATAATCGGATAATCATGACCTTGTCATATTATACCGATAGCTGCAGCATATAAAAGTACCAGTTCCGTATCCTGCGTGATCATCATCTCCATATGACTGAAGTGACACTTCCATCTTGACATCACACCCAATACACTACGATTCTCAGTATACCCAGAAGAGTCGTACACAGAACCTGTAAAGCCCCGGATGACCAAAACCCAAGTATACTGATTGTCGCAAGTATTAGCAATGCAAGTCTCAGGTTAAGACTAGATACACCTACCCTGATTCGGATTCCCATAGACACATAGTCATACTACTAATGGGATTCCGAGGGGTCTATCCAGAGCGAAGCTGTGTCCGTACCATCGGTAAACAGAACCTCATATTACACTTGTAGCAGTATCCAATACCCAAATATATAAGAACTATGTCGTTACGCTTCCATAACACGCACAAGTGTAATACTAGTCTATTCCGCATTATCGATGTCCAGTCTCTATAATACTATGACTAGGGATATTAATGATTAAACCTTACGTGGATTAATACTGTCTCATATCTTATTAATCCGGTACTAATCATATGGACTTTTATCATTTATATATCATGTTAATCCAATTACAAATGATAAAAGAGCAATTTCCTTTGTCACATAGTTAATTTGTACAACAACACCATGTTTTGTACAAATAGTGTTGTTATGGGTCATAATTGTCCAACATTGGCACCCCTCACACTTTCTTGCCACCTTCATTCCGTCCTGGTGCATGGTCGGCCAATAGAATCCTTGTCTCAATGCTTTATGTGTGATAGACTGCCTCCGGCATGACTTCCACAAATTCCCCCATGGATCTCCCTGAGCACATAGTCGGCCTCTTCTGCCGCGAGGCATCTCAAAAGCGGCACAGTATACCCCCTCCGATATAATACCCCCTCAATCAGACAAAATTTCGAGCTTCTGTATCTCAACTTTCTCACTTCCTTCCTATCTTCGGGCGTCTCCCCAGTCTCCAAATATTTCTTGATCGGGTCCATCCAAGAGGCTTCCTCCCCTATTTCCACTTACATTACCTCTGGTTTCCCAACGCTCCTTTTTTGTAGATAATCAAAGGGATGTTCGGGGCTTCTCCGATTTAATAGAAGACGCCAGTCGGGCTAACGAATCTGCTTGATGGTTATTTTCCCGACCGATCTGCTCAAACTTCACACTACCCATTTCTCCGGCCAGCTTCTTTACCTTGGCCATATACGCCGCCATGTTGGGCTCTCTAGCCTGGAATTCGCCCCTCAGCTGCTGGATGGCCAGCTGGGAGTCGCTCTTCACAATCACATCTCAGACGCCCACCGCCGTGCACAACCTTAGTCCGGCCAAGATGGCTTCATATTCTGCCTCATTATTAGTGGCCTCAAAAGCAAATCTCAATGAGTAGTCCACCTCTTCTCCATCATTACTCCGTAACACGACTCCGGCCCCACAGCCGTACGAACTAACAAATCCATCCACGGATAACTCCCATTTGGTCCCTGAAATTTCCAAAACATGGGGCCCAGTGAACTCGGCCATAAAATCTGCCAAAGCTTGCCCTTTTATTGCCGCTCTCGGCAAGTAAGATATGTCGTACTCACTTAACTCCACCGACCACTTTACTAACCTGCCCGAAACCTCTGGTTTATGCAGATCTGCCTCAAGGGGTGGTCAGTATATACCCCGATTGGATGAGCTTGAAAATAAGGTCTCAACTTCTTAGCAGCCGTAACCAATGATAACGCCACCAGTTCATAAGCTGAATATCTCGTCTCCACATCCAATAGGGCTTTACTGATGTAATACACCGACCTTTGGATTTTATTGGCCTCCTGTACCAGCACCGATTTCACAGCATATTTAGAAATGGCTAAATACAAGAATAAAGTCTCACCAGGGATCGGTTTGGCCAAAAGCGGAGGTTGGGCCAAATATTACTTGAGCTGTGTGAAGGCTTCCTCGCACTCTTCCGTCCATGTGATATCCTTCTTATTCTTCTTAATCAACTTGAAAAATGGATGGCACTTGTCGGTAGCATGGGATATGAACCGGTTTAGTGCAGCCACCCGACCTGTCAAGCTTTGCACTTCTTTGAATGTCCTGGGAGACTTCAAATCCAGAACTGTTTGGATCTTCTGCGGGTTAGCCTCTATTCCCCACGCACTGATCATATACCCTAGAAACTTCCCCGATGCCACTCCAAATGCGTACTTTTCTGGATTCAACCTCATGCCGTGCTTTCTTATCAACTCGAAGGTTTCTGCGAGGTCAGCCAAATGACCCTCCGATTTCATAGTCATTGTTATCATGTCATCCACATACACTTGCATGGTTTTTCCGATGAGGGGCTTAAAGACCTTGTTCACCAACCTCTGAAATGCTGCCCCTACATTCTTCAAACCGAAAGACATCACCCTATAACAATACAACCCTCGATCCATGATGAATGCAATCTTTTCTTCATCCCCGGGATGTATTTTTACCTGGTTGTAACTCGAAAATGCGTCCATGAAACTAAGAAGCTCGTGACAGACAGTTGAATCCACCAGCTGATCTATTTTCGGAAGTGAGAAACTTTCTTTCGGGCATGACCTATTAAGGTCGGTGAAGTCCACACATATCCTCTATTTCCCACTAGGCTTCTTCACCAGAACCACGTTGGAGACCCACCCCGGGTACTTTACCTCTCGGATGAAACCCGCTTTTAGCAATCCCTCTACCTCGACCGCTATCGCCTCACAATGCTCTTGGTTGAATATTCTTCTTTTTGGCTTGACTGGCTTGTGACTCAGATCCACCGCGAAATGGTGGCTGATGAACTTAGGGTCTATCTCGGGCATGTCGCTATGCCCCCAAGCAAAGATATCTGTATACCGCTTCAAAAGCTTTAGAAGATCCTTCTTCAGGTTTTCCTCCAAACCCGCTCCTACCTTGATGATTTTCCCTGAACCAAAGAGTTCCACCGACTCCAGCTCTTCGGCTGCCCCTAAATGGGCAAACTTATTAAATCGCACATATGGACATTCGTCTGATTCCTCATCCTCCTCCTCTCCCTCCATTCTTCTCTTCTTCCGCTATCCTTCTCAACACAAAGAGTTTCTTTCGAAACAATAGCAAAGCAACTCTGGGCCACATTTTGACTTCCGCATACAATCCCGATCCCGGCCCGAATGGGAAATTTCAACTTTAAGTAATAACATGACATGGCGGCCTTCGTCTTCATTATGAAGGGCCGGCCCACAATGACTTGATAACTGCTCATGCAATCCACCACTGTGAAGTCTATCATGATCGTCCGGGTGCGTGGGGAAGTTCCGACTGTCATGGCCAACTGTATTCTTCCCAGTGGGATGACTGTTGCTCCTCCAAACCCGTATAAGGGCGTTCCGTCCTGGGTCACTGTCGCATACTCTATCCCCAATCCATCCAAGGCTTCCTTGGAGATTATGTCGACTGCACTCCCCCGATCCACCAAAATCTTGTCTATCTCTGCTCCCTCTATCACTGCTTTAACTATCAATGTGTCGTCGTGTGGAAAACTAACCCCATGTGCGTCTTCGTCAGTGAACATTATAGGGACCGACCGATCACTTTGCAAGCCCTGGGTCTGCCCCACCGACATTATCTCCGATCCTCAGACCCTACAGTAATTTTTTCTTAATCGGTTCGAGTCTCTGGCCAGCGTCCTTCCCCCGACGATGGTATATGTTTATCTATGCCCTTGCCGCTGCCGAGCTATCATGGCCCCTTGGTCAATGTACTCATTTAGATAGCCGTTCTGCACTAGCTTTTCCATATGCTCTCGCAGATCCTTACAACACTCGGCCGAGTGTCCTCTTATATTGTGGTGCACACAATAATGTTTTTCTTTTTTCTTTTCTACCAGATACTTTCTTAGATCAGGCTCCATTAAGAGGCCCCTACCTTGAAATTCTTTCGCGATCTGAGCCATTGGTTTGTTCAAGGGTGTGTAGCCTACTCCCCCGGTCACATGGTTTACTTGTACCTGAGCTCTTCTCTCTTGTGGCGCATTGCTGGGAGGCACCGGCTTGAACTCCTTCTGTCTGGGAGGAGGATTCCTCAACTCTCTATCCGGCCTCTGCGGTATCTCCGGCTTCTGCACTTTTTCCCTCTGTACTCCCCCATTCTGGGCGGCCTTCTCATCTTCCTCCATCAGAAGGAACTTCCTCGCCAACTCCAGAGTTGTGGCGTAGTCTGGTACGTCCTGGACCTTCTAGTGAGTCCACAATCTACCAATATTTAGGGCCCCTTTAAGACTTTCCATAGCCTCCATTGACTCATAGGCCCCGACCTCGAGCACCAAATTGTGGTATCTTTCAATAAAATTCTTCAGGGGCTCATCATCCATCTGCTTCATCAACCTCAACTCTCATATTATCTTCTTTGGAACACACGCTCCTTTGAAATGTTGAATGAACGATTTCCTGAGCTGTGAGAAACTTCTGATGCTCCCTGGAGTTAAACTTCTGAACCACAAAATCGCAGGTCCACCCAGGGTCAAAGGGAACACCTTGCAGATGGCTTCTCCCACCATTCATTGTACCTCCATTAGCAGGACGAAACTCTCAATGTGAGACTTAGGATCGGTGTGACTCCCGTATACATTTATGGACGACATTGTGAACCGCCTAGGAAACTCTGCCAACAAGATATCTTCTGTGAAGGGAGATGCCATCTCTCTGTCCCGACCATCCCCTTTATCCAGCTTTAGATTTTCCACCCACTTTTTCATTTATTTTCTAAACCAGGCCTTCATATGGTTATCAGTATCATCATATTGCCTCCCCCGAACATCTTCACGTCTGTTACCCCTATCACGACGTGTATTATGGCTGGTCACTTCTCGCTCCCCTCTTCGATATCTCATACATTCTCCTTTCTTGGAGTGTGGGCTATTACTTGATAACTCCAATATTTGTCTCTCTCCTTCTTCCCCCCACGTTCTCTCCGTTGGCGGGGCTCTCGCTATCACCTCCGACCTGACCCTCTGTGGCTCCTTCCTCCCGAATTCATTGTCACCGCTCAATTCTACCACTATTTTCCCTTCCGCTACCTCATTCCTCCTCCGACTTGGACCAGCCTCCAACCTCCCATTATTTTCTTTTTCCAACCTTTCCAGCTTTTCCAACATGGCCTTCATGAGTGTTTGGTTCTCCTCCCTATCCTTTCTCATGCTCTCCTCCATTTTTCCCATCCACTTCATTGCTGAACTCTCCGATGACCTATGGTTCCCATCTTCCGCCATTGTCTTATCATGCTAGTTGTTTTTTTCTCTTTCCCCACAGACGACGCAACTGTTGACGGGTGATTTTCATCTCAGGGGCAATATCGGGATAGTGCTCCCAGGATAAACCTCATGCAATTGTGAATTTGTTTGGTTATGGGGAGACCAAAAGCAAATTTGGAGAAAAAACAAGAAACGCACAAGAAATCAAAAAGAGAAGGTTTAAGGTGGTTCAGTGGAGCTTGTCCAGCCTACATCCACGGTCACGAAGTAGGGTGTGGGTTCTCTTATTGCTAAACCGAGCTCGACCGACCTATTTTGGTGAAGGTCTAACAAAACCGAGCAGATTGTGCTATTCCATACAAGTAGTTCTCAAATGAAAAATTTCGTAACCTTTACAAGTGTGATCAACCCTCCCTTATATACTACCCAATACATGGCACTATTCCTCCAACTTTGTGACGCCACTCGCAGATTTGCAGCTTTTCGGTGATTTGACAGGTTCTTCCCATTCTATCTTCGCGAAAGTAAAACCTACCCTACGAATCCCTGTCACATCACACCGTAAAGGTGCACTGTCTGACTCTTTTCATTAATGATGACAGCCTGTTGAACCCCGAATGTGAGAGTTTTTTGGGGGGAAATCTAGCTGTTCCAATCACGCATCGGTCTTCGAGAGGTCGGTCAGATAACGAACTGATCTACCCCCGCAACTTCTGACCTGATCCATAATATTCAAGCTATCAATCCCGATCCTGGAGAGTGATTAGAAATGAACCGAGCTACCGGGCTATTATGGTCGGTCTCGGCCCATTCGTTGACGGTCTTGAAGAACTGAATCTTGATATGTTCTCTAGATGATTGGAACTTCCCTCTTTGCCCTTACCGAACTGTTCAGAGACCTTAGTCGCAGAAATCCCCATCAACACCAATATTTATAGGAACAAAAATATCATTTAAGTGTAAAATGAGTGTATCTCCTGTTGGGATTTTTATGCCCGAGAAGCAAATATGTTCGAAACATGATTGATTAAAAATTTGTGATTCTATTTTATTCCATGTATGCATTTTGATTTACTTTATAAAATTCATGAAAATTCAGTGATTATTTATGTAGCTTTAAATTAAATATATATGTGTATGTAAAATGTTACATACATATATGCATGGATAAAATTTAAAGAGTAATAATCAAAATTTGTCCATGACTATGATTTGAAGTTGGGAATCTTCAAATCCAAAGTCATAAATACAGTTCATTCCATTATGAATGGTATAATTATATCCAGACTATATTATGTAAAGACATAAAAATGAATGTGTTTTATATAACAAGATTATATTGGACAGGACCAGAAAAATTGAAAAGCTCTAATAATTTCCGTTAATAAAGAACATCAATTTTATCATAATGATGGTCATATATGTGATGATCTTAATTCATTGTATTTAGCAGACTGATGAGTGGTATTTATATCACTATTTCCCACTCATTTAACTTAATATTTTGTATAGTTTCTTGAGTTTTGTGAATATTTTGATGTGTTTTGTGTTATTTTGTAGATAAAATAAAGTTTGGACAGCACTGGAGGCAATTTGGGGCAAAACCGGACAAAAATGCGTCAACAGGGATATTTTGGTCTTCTTCGCGTCGCGACGCT